>JAPYZA010006890.1:0-11024 GCA_030522685.1 Eupelmus azureus
CATTGTACAATATTTGCTTACATTTTAGTTTTAATTAACAATTATTTCATGTTTCCATTAAATTTATGTGTGTTTTAAATATTCATAAAATGTTTCTTTTATGGGTTACAAAATATAAAAATAAATTGTTAATAAAAATACGTGACTATGTATCTATTTTAAACTCATTAACAAGCTTTACTGTCTTGAAAAAAAGAAAGCGTATAAAAATCAGTCGATAGGCTATTAAAAATCAATTCGTTGCAATCGGATTATTTAGAAAAAAGATCAGAAGACTTTAAGACACTTAACTTTAATAACGGTCACACGCCTAGATAAAGCCTTGCTAGATCTATGAAAGAAAATAATCAGTAAAATTTTAATGGTAGACCGTTACGCTACAAGATAGTCTCCGTCTAGATTTCCCCTCGTAGATCCGATAAATGCATTGGTCATTCTTATAGATATACCCAGAAAAGCTTATAAATTTATTTCTATGACAATATATTTATATAAAAAAAATAAATTGGTAATTTAAAGTAACTTAACTTTTGAAATAAAGAATAATGTTACTTTGATACACACGTTCAAAAACTTTTAAATGCGAATGTATTCAAATATAAATTTGTGTCAATTGCATCCATTCGTTGATCAAAATATTAGTTAATTTTCAAATTCAAATATGAGATTATACAATTAAGGAAAATTGTTAATAAATAATTTATTTGATTAATCAAGCATAATTTACTATTTACTAAGTATTTTATTTATCTAAAAAGTAATCGTAAAAACTTAAATGTTCTAAAATTATTATTACTACTGCAATAAAGAAAGATAAAAAAATCTAAAATGCAATAATTCGTAATAATAAAACCTATACCCCTCGACTATCGAACGTAAATGTTTTAAATCATTCAATTTAATTAAAATACCTAACAAACAAAATAAACTTTCATAAAAAAAACAAAACCACAATCATTCCACTATATCAAACTCCTCTGCAGGCTCAGAAAAATTCCCAACTCAAATAATCAGCTTTATCAGAAAATCATCGAATCGAAAACGCCCAACGCACACATACCGTTACCAGCATTAATTCGCTTGCAACTCTACCTCGCCAAATCGCTCCCACTCCCCGAATAAAAACTCTTTCTCTCTCTCCCTCTCGCTCGCTCGCTCGCGCTCCATGGCGCTAGGTACACGCCGAAGAGTAGGAAGTGCAATCGCTCAGGCTGATTTATATCGGCGAGCATCCACGCGCGCTTTATTAACCGCCTCGCTCGCCCGAATCATTTGAATGCCCCGGCCTGTGTATAAGTTTCCGCCGCGGAAATATCCGCAGGGGCGTTGTTGCGCGAACGGAAAACTTGATCATCCGATACGGCGCGCCGCGGACTATAACGAGGCAATTACAATCGGAAACCCATCGACACCCACGCGGCGACATTTCTGCGCTGACGCTCTAACAGGGAAATCTCTGTGTGGGTGTGATTTTCACTCGTTAGTTTTACAGCTTAGAGTTTGACTCTCATGCGTCGGCTCATTAAGTGTCAAATGTTTGCCTGTGTGGATACTTTGACTTTTTTCTTGTTTTAGTGGAAAATCAATTAATTTGATTGATTTTTTTGTTTGTAGTGCGTGGGTTGATTACGATGTGTGCTTGCGCGCGTTTAGCTGTTTTGATAGTTTTTCCAGGGTGATTGATGAATTTTGTAAGGAGCGTGAAATTGAAAGATTTGAATGATGAATCGATTTTTGAATGTTAAGTAAATGGACTTGGCTATTCAAATGTGAAAAATTTATAATCATCTGTTTTCGTTCATTAATAATTATTGTAGATAATGTTCCTGCTTTGAAATTCAACTATTATTATTAAATTATTCTATGGAAGTATTATTTTCCCCCCAAGTGCCTAATTTAAAAATAGTAGTCTATTAAATCAAGCTTAATATTCACAAAGACTTATTTTCATTGTAGATTAATTTTTTATAGAATAGCTCATCTATAGTCCTTCCTTTTTAGTTATATCAACCATTAAAAATGCTATAATGCATCATCCAATATCAACTTCCGCAAGCCTTCAAAAATTACAAATTAAACTTTAATCGATGAATCTTAAAATTTTCAAGTCGTTGAAACGGTATTAAAACTTTTCTTAACAATAATTCTCAACAACAAAGCTTAAACTGCAATTAAATTATTATAATTATCAGCTTTCAGCATCCGATCGTTACGATAAAAATGCCTACATTCTCAAATGCTCGTAAGAATATAATTTATGCCTTTGTCCTTTTATACTTTATTAGCGTTCATTTTCTTTCGAGGTCACCCGCTTTTAAAACTGTAATTTCAAGTGGTTCAAATAGGGCTTAGGTTATAGTAGATAATAACTTTTTTATTGGCGCATTTTCAAGGATTACCAAATCCGTTAGAAAGAAACGCAGGACGTGTTCGAGCTCTGTTTGTATTCGATAATTTGCAGTTTCAAAACGTTCGTTTTGATAATGCTAAAGCAGAGTGTCGTAAACATGTCACGCTTGGACACTGATTGAAAAGGCAAAGAAGCAAATCAGTCGATTTTATACTGCTTTTTATACATATATATTACTAAAGTGACTCAGATCATGCAATATAAACACACTTTGCTAACTTATACTTGTTTTGAGATTTAAGCGTGTAATGAGAGCGGAAATATAGTTAATTATTTGTTTATTTTTGTATGTAACCAATAAATTGCTTAGATTAAATTGTGGATATTGAAATCTCCACAATATTTTTCTTTAAATCCATTGTATGATTTAATTTCTTTTATTGTAATAACAAACATTTCTAACTATTACGTAAAATGTTTATCGCGTCCTAAGCATTTTTCACGATAAAAAATGTCCCTCAGCGTCTGAGAATCCGTGATTTTTCTTTAACAAAAGGAATTACCGTTACGTGATACACTTCTTTATACGTGAATTTCACTTCAAACTTTGTATTTACTTTAGTATTCAGGTTTGTTAAGTACTTTAAACTTTGAATAATACGATAAATAAGTATATTACATGTTCTACAAGAAAAAAAAATGCTCACGCAAGAATTTCTATACATCAAACCGAGCAGTCCCAAGCTATCAAAAAAGTTCGGTAAAAATCACTCCCCATTCATCCAACAATAGCAACCCGATCGGCTATGATCGAGCCGTACAAATGTCCTCCCATTACGGGGACACAAGACCGTAATTTTTATCGAAAAATTCAATCCATACGTCGCCGCGCGCCATCCCCGGCAAAATATTTATCTTTCCATTTTTCACGCTCAGGCAGCATTCCATTATGGCCGCTGCGGCCGAGCTCTCCGGAGAGCGATCCGTCAAAGCGGCTCACCGTCAGCGCGCCGCGGGCACAAATAGCCTCGTCAAACGCCACTCTAGCTCCGAGCTGACCACCGCAGCCTCGGCCGCACGTTTACGCCTCTCCTTTTCGTTATTCTCCACCGCAGCACCGAGCGATGACTGATCCGACCGATCGACAATCCGATGCGGAAAAAGAAGCTCCGGGAGAGCGAACAATATCGTTAATCGTCCTCCTTCGCGCGAGCTTTCCAGCGCGCCTTTTCGTTCAAGACTGTATATACTATAGCGCGAACGCATTTATCAAAGAGCAGAGAAAGAGCGAGGGGAAAAAAGGGCAGCAGCAGGCCGGGGAGTCTGGCTCGTCTTGAAAAATGGGGGCCCCTGGTCCCTTGTAATTCGGACACTTGACTCTCTAGCGCGCGCCTATGAATGGGCCGTCTTTTTCTCTCCCTCTCCAGTGTCAGAGGAGAAAGAGAGACTCGCAAGTTGGTGGAGTGAAAATAATGTTTGAAAAATCCAATTAAATTCTTAGCCAGAGCCGCGGCGACAATGGGAGAGCTGCGCGCTTTGTCGTTTCCTGACTCGGCGCGCACCTAGAGGATTTTCGAGAAAAAGGAGCGACTGGTTTTTCGTGTGTTTTTGGTGAATGGAGAAAATTTTATTCCCTTTCTGGCCGTTTTCGTCCTAAAAGTGCTGCTAATGAGAGGCACAATGGGAAAAAGCAATGAAAATTTTAATGCGCGGTAAACAGTTTTTCAGCTCGTTGACTCTCTATACATTACTCGATTTTCATTTCGAGTCCTTTCTGTGACTTTGAAAATTGTATAACTGAAGGATTTGAAGAAAGGATGCTTAGGGCACATTTCTGAGAAATTTCTGAACTTCATTTCTGTTAATTTTCTGAAAAAACATCTCCATCCCAATAAATTTCGTTTGAAAAATGTGACGTTTTAATGCTCGAAACATATATAGCTACACAAAACGTCTTAATCTTTGCTCAGTCTTAAAAGTCCTCACCCCACTCCAGCCGCTGGTTCAGAAGCCTCAGAATCCCGCTTTAACCCGCAGCCCCAGTCCGGATTAAACGCAGCAATTACAAGAGATCTCATCCAGCTACCATCACTTTCTATGACTCAACCATAATATTTAACGCGCCAGTCGTAAAATCTAACGAGCGACACTTAAGCTTTTCGGCGATCAATATCCAAAACGAGCCTATGGTTACTACCGTTTTGCCCGCGCAACGCCCAACGCAACGACATTAAAGCGTATTTCTGCCGATCCGGCATTGCTCGCAAAAGCCCGGGTCATTAATGCAGAGGAGCATTTCATTAGCGACGCGCTCGAACGAGAGCCGCAATTTTTTCGCTCTGACTAGCTCCGGGTAATGAGGGGACGCAGTCGATGCGGCTCCTATTTTCGTTTATGAATTTTTCAACGTATCGCGTGACGAGAGGAGGATATACCCGGGGAGAGGAGTGTGGGTCATCGCTGCAGGCCGCGCGCAAGCTGGCCTACTAAAGCGCGTCCGCGGTGGCTCGGCCAATTGATAACAGTTAATTCCAATATAAATTTGCGATCGAGGTAATGGGGTTGAATGGGTGGGTAGGATCGAGCGAGCTAGTGTGTCTGATTGAAACTTCATGGGAGTGAGTAGGCGCTTGTGGAACCATTAATTTAGAGGCGACGGAACTGTTGTGAGAGATGTGCGGAATGTTGGCTACTCGGAATGCTCAAATTTTAATCAATTCGAATTTATTTTTCTGCGTGAAGATGAAAACTGTAAATGTTTGAAGTTTACAAAGCACTCAATTGTAACAGTCACGTATCTTATTTGTTGGAAACTGAAAAAATTTAAGTATAATACAATCCTTTGTCGAGCGTTTAAATCCCACTATTGACACTTTTATTGTGATCGAGGCAAACCGAAAAAACCTCGATTATATTCCTCTGCCTTAAAAAAGCACATGTCGGTGTAAAGTGTTTGCGTATTGAAAAATAAAAATATTGAATTTTCCGATAACGATAAGCCGGAGAAGAATGAATTCTCGGTAGAGGCGCGCGCGCGTAGCCGCTTCGAGCTATACAGAAAATTGGATACGATAACTTTATCGAGCGCGCGTCGGTCCGAGCCAACGCAAACACACTCGGACAGATTACACACAATAATCTCTCCTCGGCCCTAAGAGTCACGAGCCGTAGACAAAAAAAAAGCTAATTAATCGCCTAAAACAACAGGCGAGAGCTCGGCCGGCGTGCGAACTCTCCTATACATCTCTCGGAACTTGGCGGCGTACCTATATGCACATCCGCTCGCGGGACCCGCGCGCGAATCCCCGCGCATTTTCACACGCGACGGCCCGTAAATCATTCGCGCTCGCGCTCGCCGGATAAGCTACTTATCGGTCCCCGGCTATTTGTCAGAGCGGCGCACTTTCGCGGCCCCGAAATAAAAAAGGACGCTGGAAACAGACATACGTGCACACGTGTTGCATTCGAGGCATGGACGACTTGTTGAGCGAGGCAGGGGGGCGATAAGAGGAGCAGTGCGTGGCTTATGTAACGGACGTGCCGCGGCTTTTAACGATCGGTCCGCGTCGCACAGCCGGGCTGTAGTGACTCTGCGTGTAATGAGTTTGCGAGAGCGTGCGAGTAAGGTTCTACTGTGCCGAAAGTTTGCGAGCCACGTGCCGAGCGAACTCGGAGGTATTGGAATTATTTTAGTGCCGAGCCGGATCGTAAATTTCGGTCCGTGTCTTTTGCGCGAGCGAGCTGATAGTACGGGGCGAGTGCAGTGCGTAGTGGTGAAAGTGGCTTCAGCTTTTTAGGAATGTTTGACGATTTCGGTTGAGTTGATTAGAATAGAGTTGAAAATTGGTGGGTGTATTGGGTGAATTAGTTTTGTTTTTATTCTGTCATAAAGTGGTTTCATGGAGCCTCTTACGTAGATCTAGCGCTACCTTCCGTACAGTTCGAAAAAGTTTCATTTGGATATAGCAAAAGACCGATTCTTTAAAAGGGAATATAGATGAATGAATTTACATTTATTTTGTTTTTTTTATATGCATGGTTAAACTATATTTTCATATATTGCATGAAATTCTCTTGCATAATAAACTTTTTAATCAGAACAATAGCTTAATTGTCTAATCAGTCTATTACCTATTAAATCGAAAATACAAATCTAAGAACGCGTAATAACTCGATTCCTAACAAACGTCTTCTTTATCTCACAATTTTCCATCGCTTCCACGAACGCAACAGCGAGCAATACTTTCTGACTCAGAGCGATAAAATCGATCGAAAATTCAGCGCTGCCCACATTTTCACTTCCGCCACTTCTATTCTCCAGCCGTAATTAAGCAATAATCAAGCACTTTTCCGGCGCTCGGATGGAACTGACCCCAGCGACGACAATAATAAAAGCAGCCCAAGTATATATTGTTTGGTAATTATTTCACGCACTCGCATAATCGATTTCCTGTGCCACGGCTATTGCGACACTGGTGTATGCGCCGTCGATATCCGTTATTACCTGCGCCTACCGCAATGCAATGCCCCTGCGTGTATTATACACTTGGCTATAAAATTTCTCCGCGGCGCGTGCGCCGCTGCTGCGCGACTCACGTAACCGAGAACCTACTTTTGACCCACAAAATTATCGCGCTAAGGTAAATGACCTTGTCGCTGATAACGGATTCTTCGGTGCAATTGCTATGGTTTTGGCGGCTTGATGTATGGGATTCTTTTTTAATTGCTGCTTTGCGTGTTTATCGCGCGGTGCGATCGGTGGAGATTGCAGAGATTAAGTTTAGGATTTTAATTTAGGAATTATTGTTTTGAATTATTGCGAGCTGTGAATTTCTTTGTAAATAAATTGCGCTGTTTTATCGTTCGCCGATCGTTAAGTAATGACCATTGCTTTTTAATCAGAATAAAAAGCATATAATATTATTTTTATTATTCGCTTTCATATTAATGGTGATTCATCCGATACATACAAATTAATTGTTAATTGCGGCCAACTGCAAACATTTTTATAAAATATTAATAATAATTATGAATAAGAATAAATTTTATCATCAAGCTTTAATTAAACGAAAGTTTTCAGCTTCCTTAACTTAATAATCGGCCAGGTTTCGCGCTTGCGCCAATAAAAATGAACGTAAGGTCATCGAGCCCGATTCACTACCCACAGACGATCGCACGGGCCGTGTAGTTTCACTCGAGTGAAACTTTTCCACGCGGCCTTTTTCCTATATACAACGCGCGCTTCCCGTGCTACATATCCAAGCTAGGCGCACAGCGGCGCGTAACACAGGCAGCACGCGTAACGAGCCGCACGTTAACAATATCGAATATCGCTAGCCGATCGAGCCACGAGTCCGCTCATTGTAAAATTATTCAACATTTTACGATCGATCCGCCGCTCGTATCCACTGATTAGAAGCACTCTGCCGGATTGTTTTCGCTGCCTTGTCGCGCTCGGTGTTTATACATTCGATATTCGATGTATGCGCCATGTGCCCCTTCATTTTTTTTTTTTACGCACATGGTGCGGATCGACGCGCGGGCATTTCGATGCTAATTTACGGTATACGACGCCGAGATTTATGGGATTCGGAGGGTAATTAAGCACTTTATTGCTGGTACGGGATTTATGATTTAATTGGAATTTGTTGGCCGAGCGGGCTGGAATTCGGCGGCGAGATTTATTGTGTATCTGTCGACGCGCGAGCGAGCGACATTTATCGTTTGTTAAATAATGTTTTTATTAGAGGCAATCGCGCGTAACCGCTTCCCGCTTCTTACAATGGCTTTTTGCACCCCTTTACTTTGATTTTTGATGGATCGCTGCGCTTATCGTTTTCGAATGAAAGTTTTATTGTTGGAATATACGCAACTGCTTTATTATGAGAATAATGCAGGCGCCTTTAAATTATACTGCTTACGCTAAAACATTGTTTTTAGCAAAGTATTAATATCTTAATTATTAATTGCGTTTCACCAAGCCTTTATTTATTATTTCCAAATTACCGAAGGAAGCAAAATCGTTTTATAAACTGTCGCTCTCAATTCGCCTTCAAATTCGCTAGTCACGCCCAGAAGCTCCAGTCATTCCCGCCACCTTACTATCAGCATCCGGAAGAGCTGACCATGCAGCCAATCAAAAACGTCCAGATTCCAAAACATCCAAAGACCCAGCATACGAAAATTGAAACCTCTCGCACTCGCAGCGTCGAAATATCTCGCAAATTGCAGCCGTGGCGAAATCCGCGCTTGGAATATTATCCGCCTTTCGCGCGGACACTTTTCCCTCTCTCCGCTATAACAGCGACACAAAACTCGCGCTCGGCGTGGGCACCGATTTGCGAACAAAGCCACACGCTTATGTGTGTCTGTGTATATATGCGTGCTGTGGATATATGCGCCGACGCGCGGCACTTTCTAATTGCGCCGGGGCTTTTGCGTCAGGTTTGTGTGTGTATGTAGGTGCCCGTGTCCTTGCGTCTTGCGTCTACATAGCCGGTGCTCTTTTGTAATGCTCCTTGGGAGAGGGAGGGAGGTTAGTGCAGTTTTTCGTCCGTTTCCTTGAGTGGGTGTTTGTTTTAGATGACGCGATCCGGTGGATCTGACGCTAATTGTCGGAAGATAGTTATGCATGCGAAATCGCAGTGGACTTTGTTTTCGTTTCGTAAAAATGAAATATTATATACACGCCAGGGCGAATTAGCATATAGTGGAAGAATAGTAAATTTGTTTTCTTTATCGAAAATTGAAGAATGCATAAATCAAAGCCGAGCTCGCGGTCGATTCTCCGGTATATAGCTGCTTGCTCAATATCGAGCGCAGAAAGCTCGCTCGTGCGCGCGCGAGTCGAACAAGAAACTGACCATTTTTAACGATTCTTTACGACCTGTCTTGAGTAAGTGACCCACTGAGGTTAAAATTATCCGTAACGCGGCAAAATAGATCGTGCGACTTTTAAAATATTGCCGGGGCTCTCGAGAGCTGCAGTTAAAAGGAGCAGCTCGCTTTGATCTAAAAAGTGACCGCGTTTTAAACTCAATAAACTAAAATAATCGCTTGTCCGTTATTCGCCACGCGAACTTAATTATTTACTGCTCTTTGCTTAATAAACAACGTAATTTTATCCCGACGTGTCGGCTGGGAGGCAAAAATAAGATCACAACGTCTGGCTGTCCGCTTATACATCTCTATAATGAAACGATCCCAATTAACATCTAAATAGGTTGAAATTTAATTAGACGTTTTTCTCGGAGCGAGAAGAAAGGATCATTAAAAAGTTCAGACGAGAGCGAAATCCTTCGTCGAATGCATAAAGCGATCGATAATAAGAAAAGCCATTCGGCTGGTATTGTCGAAGGAGAAAGAAAAGACCGGAATAATTTTACTTACAAGCCCGCTCGATATCTCCTCGATATACCTATATACATGCCTTGTCAAACGCGCACTAGACATTTCCATGAATCCGGCAAAGGCTTTTTATGCTTCTAATAAAATTGAGCAGCGCCGCATAATGAACGTATAAATAAAATAACATCGAAACCGCAATGTAATTCCAATATAATGACGGAAAAATCAATACTCGATTCTCCGGCGAAAAACATCTCTGCTCACCTCGCAGAGCAATCCTAAACTTTCCCCGAGCGAAGAGAAAAAATAGCGAAAAAGTCAACCAGCCGCAGAAATGAACCGACCAGTGCATATCCAGCCTCACAGACATAAACAAGGCTAGCGCGCGGAGCGTCGAAGTTTCATTACGTCCGCTTTATTCAATTAGCCGGAGCCTGGCGAGAGGAGAGGCGCGCACACCTTACCCATATCTCAGTGACAAATTGAAGAATATACCCCATCGGCGCGCGATGATTACGATGTTTACGATTTAATTTCGAGAAGTATAATGAAAACTAGCGCCTACGCGCGCACCGCGTGGGAGTGCGTTTATTGGCGATTCGGCAAGTGAGACGAGAGCGAAAATAATTGAGAGTTGGTTAACTAGGAGAGGGCGGGAGGGGGAGTAGACGAATTACGAGAGAGAGCGAGGATGGAGAAAATGTGGCTGGGATGTACTGGCTTTGGTCGGCTACGTTGTTTTTTAAGGCGCGGAGAGAGAGAGAGAGAGAGAGAGAGGAGATGGAGATGTTTTTGCGAGATAAAAATATATAAACGGGGATTTTATTGTCCCGGGTGAGTTACCTAAGCGGGAGCTCGAGATGGATCGTTGACCTTATTAATAAATTTATTAATCTGGGATTTTATCTGATGTAAGGCGAAATCCTGGACTTTTTGGACTTTTACTAAACGTTACGAACGTCTGTACTTATGTTTAATAAATTTACGTATAAAATGTTGTTGTATAATTATATAAATATTAGTATTCTAATTACACTATATTGTTATATTTATGTGTATACGCTTCTACTTTCATTGCAGTATTGAATGACAATGCAAACGTTGCAATGACATATGCAAACGTTGCTCCACAAACCCTTTTCATATTTTGCTTCAATTAGACACGTGAAACTTTATGGATTTCCAGGTGGCCCCTTGAGATTCCGATATGTACGTACGTTAGTACCGTCAGAGTATTACCTACTATAACACGACGGTGAACTGTGGTTATCGAAATTCGCAGAATTTGGGTTGCAATAGCTAAATCTCAAATTAATTGGAGTGTTGT
>JAPYZA010006891.1:0-13066 GCA_030522685.1 Eupelmus azureus
TGTTCTTTAGCAAGTGTTTCATTCGTTTTTTACTTATTCAAACAGAGCCTAACGCCGGCCGGCGAGCTTGCGTAACTCGCGCTTATACATCTTCGATCCCATCTACATAAGTTCATGCCAGAAAGTCCTAAACGAGACACAACATCGAAGAACCATGACCACGATATATATGGAGGGTTCCATGCGCGCACACTATATCAGTGTGGGAGCTGATGATGAATCGGAGCCGAAGAGACTTTTAAAAAATAGAACGTGGGTGTATAGGAGAAAGACCATTAAAGGACAATGTACAGCTACATACTCTACTATACACGCCGCGGGGAGAAAGTAGAGCGATGCTTATCTTCTTAGCTTTCATTGACTCGCGCGTTACATACAGCATTACCTTACAAGATCTCAGAACGTAAGATGCACAAACAATTTTTCAAATTTCTTTCATCTCTAAAAACCAACCGCGCACCTACTAAAAAGCGCACTCCAAAAACGCAGACATACAGCAGAAACGCGCTCGGCTCCTTATACACAAACCATTTGTTTACCAAACTTCTACGCCGCGCACAAACCACATCACTGCGCGCACGTGCGTGCATATACAGCCACGCGAGCGCGCCGGTATATATCCAGCAGCGTAAATAATTGACTTTCTCGGCGCGCCGCGCGCAGTCACGAAGCACACATACCTACATACCTCCTCCACGCACGAGAGATCCCGAGAGCGCGCGAGCCACTCCCCGCGTCTGTGTCTGTGCGTGTGTCTCTCTCAGGCGGCCGGCATCTCCTCGGTCTGCCGCGCGCCGCGTTCAGCCACAGCACACCATATACATATAGCTATATATATGCACTGCGCGCACGAGAGAGGCCAGAGAGCGCGCGCGCAGCATTCGGGCGCGGGTCGGCTTGCGCGCTCGGCGCGTTATATAGTAGTGTGCCGTGAAACTGCGTGAAAGCGAGACGCGCGCCCGCGCCACAGCAGAGCAGCAGAGCGCAGAGAAGCGCTGCAGCGTCCCTGGCAATGGCATCCGACGAGGACATCTACTACAATGGCTTCAGGACCTTCAGCTGGCTGGCCGACCTCATTGGCTTGCCCATCGACCAGGTGAGCTTTTTCATACGTATACAGTGTTTTGAGGGATTTGACGTAAGGAGAGCGTTGGGGTTATGGGGGCACGAGGTGATGTGTAGCTATGTATATATGGCTCGACCCCGTGGGATTTTAGTGCTCGGGTATAACACTGGGATAGCGGCGCGCTGGGCTATGTGTCTTGCGGGGGTTTTACGGTTATAATCCGGCTTCCGGCTTCGGCTACGTTCGGAACACGCCACCGTGATTGGGAGATGGAGTATAGCGGGGCTTCGTTTAAAGGGAATCGGGGGGTTTTTATTTAAGTTTTTTTAAGTTTTGGATGACTTTGAGTGTTAATGTTTTTATTCATGTTTTGGTTATATGGTTGGGGGATTGGGCTTTGTGAATGAGGTGATGAAATATCTTTTCGGCTTGATGAAAGAAAGACAGTTTATTTTGAATCCTCAACGTTGTTTTATTTAATTAGTGAATTTAGGTTTTTAATGTGAAATGAAGGAAGGTGTCAATTCTAGTTTGCCGGGCCGTGAATAATTCATTTGTGCTTTTTTCCTTGTTTACTCATGAGGCTAAAAATAAATGAATCAAGGTGAAATTACTCTTTGAATTTTAACTCCCACGCTGACTCTAGACGAGGGTTCAATGAACTCCTTAGCTAGGATCACTTTCAGCTTAATCTAAATCGGCCTGATTCAATGAAACTTTCTCACACCGTCATTCACAAAAGAAAAGACACGCGTTTCCATAGACACAATCCACCGCATTCTTTAAATATCCCAAGGTCAATCGCGCATCCGAATCCCAGTTCCGGCCCTGCGGTAAATTCTCATTTTCTCGCTCCCCCAGCTGAACATCTCAGCTTAAAGACACATTATACAAATAAATTATCATCGCCCAGCGATAGCAAATTCGCTACAAAACCATACCTACCTCCGCACATCAGTCACGAAATCTCGCTCACATAAACGAAATACACTCCGGGCTTGATCCATAGCGAAGGTGATTTTTTGTAACAGCTAGACGGAAACGGCATTTTTCTCGCGTTCGCCCGGGTGTATATGTAGGGTACGTATATAACGTAAGTACACGCGCGCTGCACACTTGTTGAGCTGCCGCCACGCGCTCTCTCAGACCTTTCCAATCCGTTTCAATTGCAGCGCTCCCCGAGCTCTGATTAAAGTACGTGTATACGTCTAGAGTCTAGACGTGTGTATGGGTTTTAGGCTCGGGCTGAGATGGGTCTCTGATAGCTGGGGTAGATGCGTTTTTTTTTAATGCTGCGAGAGGTTAGGAGTGGCTTAGAGATTGTTGCTGCTGTGGCCGAGCGAGTCCATTTTTTATGGCGAAGGGAGGGAGAGGGTGAGATGTGCGTGCGAATTGGATGAACTGTTGCGCAAATAAGTAGATGAAATTGAAGTTTTTGATGGTGTTAAGCATTGCAATGTCTGTACCGATGGGTGTAGATGTTCCAATGTGTATGAGGTTTAAATATCCCGGAAAGTTTTATGACGAATTAAAGTGATTTATAAACTGTGGAATCGTTTGAGTGGATGCGATGTATATGCATAAAAATTTATATAATGGTTGAAGTTTTTTTATTATTTTATGTTTTTATTAAGAAAAAGAAAAAATTATATAACGTCTAAGAATAATTACTTTAGGATCTGTTAGGGTTAAGAAATTTTTTCTCCGTTTAATTTTTTTATACACGGAAATTTTCGATTATTCATTACAAATTTATCTATATATAAGTTTGTGACTGAAATAGTTAATCTGAATCGTTGAGTCATAAACACAAAATAAACATATTTTTTAAGTGGAAGATATGCAATAAAGAGTAAACAACAAATAAGAAACTAATCATTTCTGTAAACCTATTCGATATCGACAATTTTTTACATTACATCAATATAATTTTTGTACACCAACATACATTTGTATATATCTTTAAAATATAAAATCTTACTTTTAGTTATAAACTGAATTTTTATTTAAAATTTTTTCTAAAATCAACTGACTTGGTAAAGATCTACTATAGTTCAAAAGTATATCAACTTGTACTTAAATAAAGTATCATATATTTTTCAATTAATAATTTTTTTCCGAATATTTAAAAAATTTCATTTTGTTCTGATGAAATATCTTTGAAAATTATTACTGCTGCGTTTGATCGCCTTTGTTCGATTTTAATTCATCTTTCATTGCAAAAATCTTTTTATTGGAGTTCCCTATTAGTAATGCTAATGAAGTGCGTGAAGAATATGTTTATTTGAATGTTTTTATAGCCATTATTATCAATTAGCATACATTCGTAAGAGCTTCGAAACAGAAATAATCAAAGAATAAATATAACGTGATTATCTATAAATGATGCCAACTTGAATTTAATAAAATCTTTTATGAACTCGAACTTTTGTTGAGTGAAATTAAACTTGGTTAAAATGATTGTCATATAAAGAATTTTCTGTTTAATTAGTTAAGTATTACATTCGATGGTTTTTTAATAACTTCACTTTTAAGATCGTAACGTAATTAAAATAGTTATTGGGTTATTCAAATTTTTAATTCCTTTGTAACAATGAAATTTTTTCATCTGCAGATTTATTCATTTTATTCATTTATTGGTGCATGTGTAAATCAGCTTCATTAAAAAAAAGCTACGTAAGGCTGCTTTCAAATAGACTTTGTCATCCAGTTGATACAAGTAACGATAAATATTTAAAATTACGTCAATACAACATAAAGATTGCATAGCTATCTCGCGTAAATTTCGGGGTTTTATGTTGAGCGAAGTAACAGGAATGGAAAATGCAATGCGGAACTATAAAAGTAACGGGTCAGTCAAGTAGAGCAACTCCACCATAAATCTAAATATTTTTACTATAAAAGAGCAAAAGGTAAATATTTAAATTTTAATTTTATTGCAAGTACTAGCTGTCTACAACTTAATAGTAAATAATATATTAAAAAATTTTATAAATAATTGTAATACTTCGTTTTGTTCATAAGGTTCAGTTCGTCAATAAATATTAGAAGAAGAATTTGCAAACGTAAATGAACTTCTGTAATGTTAAAATTTCTTTGTTTGCATTAGTTTGTCAATTCTTTGTTTTGTGAGAATTAAATACTTGCGTAACTAAAATAAGCAAAATCACTGTAATTAATGAACTCTTTTATGCTATCTACACACTATTTCACACTTTCTTGATTACCGAATATCAACATTATCATAATTTTTGTGTATGCTGCACATTATACATTACGAAATTTCTTGTGATAATAATTGTACTCAGATTTGGACAATCATCTAGGTAAGATAAATGCAATCTTAATTGCCTTATTTAAAGAAAACGTATCTTGGTAAACTTATATAATTCATTCTTCGGAATGAATTATAATGATATTTAATAACTTTCTTACTTCAACAAATAACAACAATCAGCGTTATTAAGACAATGAAAAATTCCATCTCGTATCGATAATAACAACAAATATACCCATTTTTCTTCACGTAAAAAATTCACGAATAACTACAGCACACCAGATAGATATTTTCTTGAACCTAAAAATTCAATAAAAAATCTTGATTCCGCTGTACTTAAACAATTATTAAAATTAACCAAAAACCCTACCACCGCATTACCACGAAAAACCGTTCACGACAAATCATCCTCAACCGCTACCCAAGCCACCTCCTATAAATTTTCTCTCATTCACCCACTGCCGCCTAGACGAGCAACGCCCTGAAAGCTTCCTCCTCATAAATACACACACAAAGCTAAGCATCACGGCTCTACGCCTCGGAATGCCTAATGCACCTCGGAAATAAAAATGATGCGCAATTCAGAAGCCGCGCTGAGCTCCATTCTCGTATATATACTTCGCGCCGACGACCTTTTCCGGAATACCGTCACGAGCGCTTTTTTTTATACCGCGAGAGTCCGCGGCATATTCGCGTTCTGAGAGAGGAAAGCTCGCTCCGGCGATCGCGGGATTTTATTTTCAGAGGCCTATTTTCGTCACGCGCGAAGCTCAGGAAATCTCGCGAGTGCTGGGAGGAGAGTTTGAAGACTTGTTACGCGTTTGCGCGCGAGCGAGTATTAACGAGCGGTTAATAAATCGCGCGATGGACGGTTATTTCTTTTCTTGAATCGAGTGGAAAAGGAGGCGAGCGGAGAGTCGGGATTGCGCGATGCATTGTGGAGGTTGCTGGGAACAATTGAATAATTTTTTGCCTTTTGAGTTTGAGGCGGAGTTCGAATGAGATGTGTTACTTGTTTTTGCAAGATTGTTTATTTAACTGGTTTTAAAAAATGAGGAATTTATATTTATCAGGATTCCTTGTTTAGTCATGACTTACTTGCATTAATTGAATTCACCTTAATGATAATGTTAAAAAAAATGCATTTAAATCTAGTGGATAAATCTGATACATTTATATGTGACGTAAAGTTAGGAAATGTAATACCAATCATCATTATCAACATGTCTTTTACAATATTTATTCAATAATCATGCATTGATTGCTCTACATATTTCTCGATAAGATTCTAGATTCGCGACTTCTACAATATCTCGTGAAAGACGCAAATCCGATAAGCTGTAGCGCTATTCAAAATGAATCATCGACTTATTTTCAAAGCTTACGCTGAAGCTCTGACTCGATAAGTATAACAATAAACAGATTTTTGTTTCAATCGGTGCTTTGTTTCATTGCTGAATTCATTTTAACAAAAAGGTGCTCTCTAATTAAAAAATTTAAATTCGGTCGAAAATTTTTTAATTTATTCTCTTAATCCGGCTCATTGAAACTACGTCAAACCAGTATAAATGTGCATAATTTGTTAATATCATTGTATAGGATTCAATTTTATCACTGAAATAATAATTCGTGATTTTAGTACATTTTCATTTATGCAGATTGAGAGGAAAAAGTTATTTCTTGAACCAAAAATGATTTATTGTTTAATGATGCGTATAGGTAACGTAATTGCAACGAAAACGATGTAGTTTTTATTATTAGTATGTACATTAACAAGCATAAAACTTTTAAATTTAAATATTTGATTTCTCGAGATAATAAAAATTTTAATAACAAACTTCAGTATTAAATTTTATCCTGCGATTTATTAATAAATTTTCACAATACATTTCGCACTTACACATGAAATAACAGTTTTGTGTGCTTTTTATATGAAGAATCAATTTTTATTTAAGATATTACTTTAAATTTCAATTTTAAAACTAAAAAACATTCAAATGTAGATTATCGTGCCTATTTTGCATATGTCCAACCAAATCGATTCTTTAAACGGTTTCAACTTTCGGACACGGTTTTTTTATTTCAAAATAATTAAACAAACTTTAAGTTATCAATTGTTTTATTATTTTTTAGATTAATACTAAGAAAATATTTCCAGTAATAACTAGCCCGTAAAATCTGCTTAACTATGATGTCATAATTTTAAAGGGCGCTTTTTATAGACCGAATGACGTAATTGACGTTTGAGCGAATTTGGATTGCTACCTATAACCACAGCGAAACGTTTTGCAGTAAAAAAAAAAATGAGAACAATTCACCATGCGACGTTGCATAATTTATAAATTGATGACTTTTTGACCGTTAATGACCGGTACTGTCGGTAGAATGAATGACGGTGTAACTATATAGTTAGAAACCTATATCTAATTTAAGTTTTTGACCGATAATGACCGGTACTGTCGGTAGAATGAATGACGGTGTAACTATAGTAAGAAACCTATATCTGATTTAATTTCTCTCTTTCGATAATTATCGTGTCGACATTTTGTTTGATCTGCAATTTTAGAGTTAATATAACTTTTCTTAAAATGACGAAAAGATAAAGAATAGCATTTAAATTAATTAAAATTATTTTTTCACAATATGTTTTTAGTTTAATTTTATGTAAGTGATGAAGTTGCAATTTATACTTCCGGTAGCGACCAAGCCTGATTTTCAGCTTGATAAAAAATCGATAAAGAAATGTAATTATCTTAAAAGAAATTAATTATCTTGAAGAATTAAAATTCATCCATCCTTAATCTATAGTTTAAACAAATCTACAAATAATTTAATAATTTAAATGAGCCTTGCAAGCAAGCACATGATTGGATACAATTTATTATTAGTTAATTTTTACTAACATAATAATAAATCTACCTCAATGAAGAGCATATACAGCTTATCGAATGCATTTAATCATAACCATTACGGATGTATCGCGCGCTCAATCATCTATAAAAGTTCTCAGGCGGCCTTGGATGCTCAGCCGATTAACGCACGCGTACCTATAAACAGAGAGGCGCAAAATTGCTAGCGCGTAGCGAAGTTTAAATTTAGTAGTTTCAGTCTTGGAAATTGGTGCGAAAAATTCTGTCATTCGATCGTCATCGATCGGAATACGTTGAACGTACGCTCTGGTTGGTTCGTTTTGCTCGCATGACGTGTGAGATAGGTAGCTTACGGCCTCGCCCCCAAATAAATTCGCCTTATTGCGCGTGAAATTTTTCGAAAAATAACAAAGAGTCGTGGCGTGATGCGATAACAGTTGTGCAGATGTCGTTATACTAATTAGTTCTGATAATTTCGCATTTAATGTAAAGTAGATGCGCGTACTTTATTTTCCTTACTCAAGAATAATTATCTATTTGTTTATCGTATAGTTTTATCTTATAATTATAGTTTTATCTTGTGACAAGGTGCATATGCAATAACAAACATGTATTAGGTTCAGTTTTTCATAATATTCCGATAATTGTAGTTAGACTTTATGATAACATATTTACTTTTATTGATTGGTTTTTAAATGAAATAAAAAAGAATTATTGACTTATTTAAAATGTCAAGATTAGATTCAGAATTTTTCAATAAATATATATCTTTGCAATATATTTTTTATGTGCCTTGCGCCCTAGTTTGCAATTTATTTACATATACTTTTTCAACTTCTAATTATTACTAATGACACTTCTAGTTCGAGTAGACACCAAATAATTGACAGTCTACTTTGTAGTTGAAACTCGAAGTATAAAAGAACAAAATGTCAAATATTCAAACTTTAACACGTTAATTTTAAAATCACAGATAAAATATTTTTCTTAATTTTATAAATAGAAACAGCAACTTGAATAAAAATTATTTTGTTTACATCATTGTGACGGATAAGTCACTCTAATTAGGAAGCCCACACTCACGAATGAGTATAGATAAGCCACTTGCGTACATTCAAAATAATGCTCAACGCACGCGAAATTCAGCTCTGTAACATATCAAATACAACCCAAAAGACAAAACATCATTTGAAAAACCCGAACACCGACACCACAAAACAATCATCCAAAACAACTCAACGCTAATTCATCCGCCGACACGCGACACCGCGCCTGCTTGAGCTCTTATCGCGCGATTACTTCTCTCTCCGAACGGGCGCTTCTCCAACCTTATCACTAAACCGCATTCGTCTCTTCCTCGCAAATCCACCAGCCCCGCTCGCACCACAATGAGCGTGATAGCGCATCGTTGAAAATAAACAAGTCGAGCGCAAATTCACAAGACCCTTCCCTTCATAGCTCGATTATTCATGCTCGCATCATCAAAGCTCTCTCTTTCTTTCTATATACATACACATAAAGTACATGTACACACCTATACATGCACGCGAGCAGCACGCGGAAATATCGCGCGCGCGGTCAGAGATTTGCCGATATACACGCTCTGCCGGGTGTGTATATATATGTGCAACGAGGCCACCACCGCCGTTATCTTTCTCTCTCTCTCTTTCACTCTTGCGTGATGCGCGCCGCGCGAAGCCCCATTATAAACGAGAGACGAGAGCGCGCGCTCGCCTTTCCCGGCCTAATCGATGAGCATATACAGAGCGGCGGCGGCGGCCCGTTTTGCGCTTTAACTTTGCGCGCCCGACGAGCTTTTGTTGCGAGCTTCCTTTGCCGCGCGGCGAACGAGGCGAGCTAAGTTGATGCACGAGAGGGAGAGAGCCTCGAGCGCTTCCTTGAGAATGGATGAGGTTGACGATGCTGGGACAAAGGTGAGGGCTGGGTTACGTGGAGAGAGGTTTTTTGTTGAGTTTTTAGTTTGGTTGTGAGGGTGGTTTGATTGAGTTTGGATTGGAACTGATGGCCTGTAGTTTTCAGTTGAGCTGAACAATATAAGTGTACCGAAAATTATGTAAATTCCAACCTGCAGAAAGATGGATATATGTGGGGCTAGTTTTGAATTTACTGCTGCAAGTTACTTGGAGCATGTTGTTAATAAGATTCAGAATTTCATATTTATTTTTAAATAGGAAATTCACATTGCTGCGATGTAAAAAAAGTTTTTTGTACCGTCGTGTCATTATGCAAATTTCTTTTTCCGAGCTTTTTTTAAAGATGCCGTTAAAATTATCGTATTAATTGAATTTTAAGGATTTTTTAAAAACTTTTTCTGAAACTGATCTTAATATTTTATTCCATCAATTTACGAAGTATTTGAATATGGAAATAATTATAAACAATTTTTTTTAATAAAGACGTTATTTGATATCTATATATATTTCTATACTATTTTCTATTTTCTGTATTATCGGAAAAGGTACGTTCTAATATTACATTATGAGTCAATTTATTTTTAAAGAAGTTAATGCAAATCGCTCTTTTAAGCACATCCTCCACGTTTACGCAATTAAGTCGATATACTATGTACGTCATAAAAACAATAATAAATTTTCATTAAAGTTATTTTTAGAGATAGATGTTAAAGAGTTTACGCATCTTTTTTTTAAATCTAAAAAATAGCATGTGTAAAATTCTTTCTTTCTTTGTTCATTATAGATATAAACTGTTTAATAGAAAACAACATTTTTTATAATAGTTTTTCTAAAGTTAGTATATCTGCTGCTTGAAAGAATTTGACTTCTACAACGGAGAACTGCTACAGCAGAAATATTTTAGGTAACCACAACAGGTTTGAACTTTATAAGTGCAGTTATTCGACCTAGCTTTTAGAACAGCTCTTACAAGAATATAAATAAAAATAAATTACAATCTAAGAGTTCAATAAAAAAATCTGAATAAAAGTATCAATTGTTTGTTAACTTATTAACCTTATTCTAATAACTTCCAGTGATGTTGGCAGTATACATGTTTTTTTTTAAATATTGCCACTGCAAAATTTCTACTTTAACAAATAGGTAACAGATAAAAAACGGCAAATTCCTATGCAGGTCCGAAGGCTCTAGAATTATTTTATCATCGTTTTTGAGCAAATAAACTGCTATCATCTATCCCGTAAAACATGAACATAAAAAAAATTATTATAAATAAAAAAAATGAAACAATTGTTTTGATCATTGTTTAACAGATAAAAAACGGCAAATTCCTGTGCTGGTCCGAAAGTCGTAGCATTATTGGCAGTAAACATGGCTTTTTTTAAAATATTGCAACTCCAAAATTCCTACTTTAACGAATAAGTAACGGATAAAAAACGGCAAATTTCTATGCAGGTCGCTCTTACAAGAATAATATGAAAGAAATAAAGCCTGTATTAACAAACGTTTTCTATTTAAAAAATTATATTATTTAGAAAATCTTATTAAACAAAACATTATTTTAAAGTACTTGTGAAAAATTCGCATGCAACTTGTAGCGAGAAAATCTGATACTGTAAGTTTAGACATGACATTTAATAACATTGCAATGCTCTTGAAAACGAGTGCTCATGACAGGTATATATAGAATAGTCTTTTTTACATACGACTGTGCAGACTTGAATTCTTTTCGTAATCCGTTGCAAAAATCTCATACATCGTGAGTAGAATCTTCGTAGTTAATAATAAGATTATTTAAACATTTTTTTTGTGATATTTACCATAATCACATTGTTTGATATGCAATAAAAGAATGTCAATCGCTAATTTGCAAAATTTTAACTTTTACTAAAATAATTCTGTGTAAAAGGCTTATAGCAAGTAACAAACTGCAAAATATATTTAAAATTAATTTATTCGTTTTTCTATTTAGGCAGTAGATCGTACAATTCATTCCCGAAAATTCGTCGAAATCAGAATCAAAACTTCCAAATGAAACATTTAATACCGTCCCTCTCGCATCCTTATTTCATCTCTCACTTACGCATCGTCACTCAACATACAAAAAACAAGTAGTCTTCTCTCTCGCAATAAAAAAAAATCATCATCAACCCTCCTCAAAATCGAAAACCTCCGCGAACGCCGAAAGTCGGATCGGGCCTACCCCTCGGGCCTGGCTGCACCTGTCCGAAACCGCCTATGAATCCATTTCCAAAATTCCTTTCAGCCTTGAAGCCGGCGTGGGGTGTGAGCTTGCTGCCGTAGAGGTTCGCACCGCCGTAGGCATCCACGTGGCTGTTTTGATTCTGGAAGACTCGTTGATTGTAATTCAGATCGAGGGATGGCCTACGGTCTGGACCACTCAGGGGCTTGCTACCCTCGAGCGTGATGGAGCCGCGCTCCTGCGGATCCGGTCTTGCCTCGCGCCGGAAGCGCATACGCGTCTGTTGGGAGATTAAGATTGGATTAGTTTGGAATTGTAGTTACTGGCGTATTGTTTAAGATTGTGGGGGAATAGAGCGAAAGGCGCGAGGTGTCGGGCGATTTGTTGCGGTTTTGTTTGGATTGAGTTATGCATATGCAGTAACTCTAAGCGCGCGAGTGTCTTTCGTAACGGAAATGACTATGTTTCCTTTCGTACGTGAGGTGTGCGTTATGAGTGCGATTGGGTAATACGTTTGGTAATTTATTTTCGCGTAAGTTGAAGAATTTAAGGTATTGAAACGAAGTTATGGAATGCAATACTTTTTAAAATGCTTTTTGCGATACGGTTTTACATGCTAAAAGTAAAATTTAAATACCATTCCATTACTATATTTTTTAAATGCAAATGAGTTAGCTAGTGAAATATTTTCAAAAATTGTCATTAATTGAATTTTTTACTGTCAATATAATAATTATCTACGACTATGTCAAAATACTTATATTATCTAGAGTTTCGTTCTAGTTTTACAGGTGACACTGGCATGTTTATTGTTACTGACGCAAGGTCTTAAAGTTAAAAAAATGACAACAATCGAACAAAGTTGTGCTAATTATATTTTTAAAGTAAATTTAAAAATATAATGAATTTTCAAAGCATTTTTACTTATTTACAATTGAATTTAGGAATAAAGGGGAACCGATCATTAAAATGTTTTTTATTTAAGTGCTATACATTTAGAAATTCATATAAATAGTGTGCATATTCAGACTGTTCATTTATTCACTTTAGAATCTTCCTATTTTCGATGATATAAGTAACGAAAATAAATAAGCGAATAAAGCATTTAAAAATACACAACATGTCGAATTTCAAAAATTAAAACACTAATAAGTTATTAGTAGAACAAATGAAGAAACTATCTTTGTATCATATATTCAAGTATTCTAAGAAAAAAGATTTAAATGTATGGAACAAAAGTCTAAAATCTTTTTAAATTCTAAGTTTGTCAGTTAGAATGATTTGCCATTTTCATAATTACCTTTCGAAATTATAAACGCAAAGTATCGTTTAGTTCTAAATTACATTGTGGGCAATTAACAATTTTGAGGTTCTATAGAATTAATAAATTTATAAATAGAAAACATTGGTATGATCAATCTTCTGAATCGAGTTGTACTTGGAAATATTTTGAAGGATTTTAAATATTTTAATAATTTTAAATTTCGAAACAATTTTTATCTATATAACAATAAATTATATCTATAATTAAGAAATAAAGTAACTTACCAGACCCCCTGATGGTGGGCGAGGGAAGGTTGGCCCTGTAGAGCGAGGCGGGAATTGACCCCTTGGTTTATAAGTTGCATGTGAATGTGCAATGACACATGTCAGGGCCACAATCAGAATGAATACCTTCATTGTGTTTGTTGAATTTTTTAATCTATAAGAAATATA
>JAPYZA010006892.1:0-12653 GCA_030522685.1 Eupelmus azureus
TATGTATAAGTTAAAAAGATTTCTACGAACAGTTGTACTTGAATTTTATAGTAGCGTTAATTAGCGTTTCACCTTGTAATACACTTTTGTTTTTTTTCTTATGTTTAACAACTGTAAGGAGTAATTCCCGTTGATTAAAATAAAACAAAATAAAAATAAAATAAAATACATAAAAATGAAGTTGTTGTAACACTTACAGCAACAATATCCGAAATTTTCATCTTACCCATGTGTCACAGTGGAAATCAAAGCGTTCATATTTGATTAATTGATTTTAAATAAAAATATATTTAAAAATAGATTTTTTTTTCAAATAATCCCTAAAAAATACAGGGCGGAGGGGGCTGTGGGGGAGTGGGGGGCAAAGTGGGGGATTTAGAATAGACAAAAATAACGCTAGTTTTGGGCGGAAAGTAGGGGGCTGAATCGTAAGCCTCTCGATATAACCATATAATATATATATATGTATGTATGTATGTATGTATGTATGTATGTATGTATGTATGTATGTACATATATGTATAACGGTCTAAATTGCCATTTTCAGAGTAGCGGGCGCTAAAATCTTTAGCGCCCGCCGGTCTGTAATAAACGGTCACTTTTGCCTCACATTTTAGGTATTAATTTATTCGAGTTATTTATTTTCGTTACTTGACTCGTCGAAGATATGAACTTTCCTAGTTGAATAAACGAACAATATTGATCTGCACACTAAATATATGAATTTTTAAATATTAAATAAAAAACATTCTAATGATCGGACCCCCCCCCCCCACTTGTATGTATAAAGCAGCGAGAAGAGATTTGAAAAGTAAACTAGATAGGTTAAAAAGCGTTAGAAGCTCAATAAAAAAAGTGCACAATAATTTGCAAAACGAAAGAAAAGAAGAATTTTACGTTATAAGTAAACGAGTTTAAATTTCAAATATCTTTCAAATAATAAATGATTACTTAGTCATTTATTTTATATAATTTTAAGCGATAAATCTAGTTTTTCATTAGAAAATCTTGATGAAAAATGTAATAATTTATCGGTTGAAGATTCGAGAAAATGAATTCGTAAGATTAATAGAAAAGAGTAAGTAAAATTATTAAAATAACAATGAATAAAGTAGCCCGAAATTTTGATTGTGTAATAAATATTGTTTATTTTTAATCTCGCGCAAGAGCTAACTTAATCAACGAAGTAGACAAATAGTTGGAATAAAATAATGGTTTAAAAGGAGAACATGAAAAATAATTTGTTAACAAAAATTAATAACCTGTAATAATAGGTGAGTGTTTTCGCAGAAAAAAGTTGAAGGTGTAAAGTTAGACTTGAATAAAAGACGATAAAAGCGAAGAGAAAAAGAGAAAAAGAGTGTCCCAGTATAGGAAAGGGGAAGAGGGAGAGAGAGAGAGAGAGAGGCGTTTTGGGCGTCCGCGTGGCGCGTAGCCGGCCGATTCTTGCCTGGCAACAGCAGCGCATCATGCTGCTGCGTCTTTTAGTAGCGTTGAGTGTTTTTAATACCTATATTAGAAGGAATAAAAATTTCAACTATCGTACAGAAAAATGTATGTCCATTTCTATATTAGCGATAAAAGCACAAGATCCCAGTCGCTACAATAATTCTATGGGAAAAGATAATAATAATGTAGTTGCGGGAAAAAGCTGTATGCGATTATAAGAATGTTGTAAAAAGTGGTGTGATGTGCCTAATTTATGGCCAGTCTCGTAATTTATTTCCTTTTCGAGAGAGAGAGAGAGAGAGAGAGAGAGAGAGAGAGAGAGAGAGAGAGAGAGAGAGAGAGAGAGAGAGAGAGAGAGAGAGAGAGAGAGAGAGAGAGAGGAGCAAGTGAGATGAGGGAGTGAAATCAATGATACTGATAAGCCAAAACTGCTGCAAGTGGCGCGTACTACTCGTAATAATTCCGAACTCCGAGGACGACTGAAGAATATAAGCATAAATTCATATCAGTAGGCTAGCTGATATATGTATAACTTGAGCAAGTCTATTGAGTACTCTCAGCGTGCGAGCTTTCAGTAAAAGGTTTAGCTTAGATCAGAAATGCTCGAGTAAAAGAAGTAGTTGGTTGGAGTTGGAGGTTAGAAACATGTGAAGCGCGCGATAACAGAGAAAGAAAGATAATTTTTTTAAGGCTAAGATATTAAAACACGTGCAAGAGAGAGCAGCATAAGAGCATCAACAGCTGGTCAAACAACTCTGCCTGCTGCCATCATGCGCCTGCAGAGAGCTGAGCCTGTTTTGGCCCTCTCTGGCTCTCTCTCTCTCTCTCTCTCTCTCTCTCTTTAGCCGTCTCGGCATGAGCGGACGCATCTGCTAATTTTTGGCTCGCGCTTTTTGCTCTGCGCACAGAGCAAGGAGCGCATGTCCAGCTGGGATAACTAATGCTTAGAGCGAGTTGTGCATCTTAATTCTTTCGCTCATTTTTAGGAGATCTGATTTTTAGACTTAAGCAATTATTACAACGCTGCTGATGCTGCTGCACGATAAATGCCATCATAGCTAATTATTTATCTACATTCAACATTACATTCTACTTTTCTTAGCTTAGAATAAAATTTTGAAAAATTACACTAATCTTTTTTAATTATTCTAGCTTCGCAAGCAAATAAAATGCTCTAGAGTAGCATAAACATGCAAATACGAATGTGTATAAATAAATAAAAGCATCCAAGTATAGGCGCGGACCGATTAATAATCAAAGTCGTATTTATTTTTTCCTTTTTTTATTTCGGTTAGACGGCGGCGGCACGAGGCCACGAGCTAGACTCGTCAGTACTATATAGCTGCTTAAATACATTGACGTAGGGAACAATTCGCAATAAGATATAGGCAGGATGGGCCTAGCCTGCACTCTCCGAAGTTTATCTCCGGTAAAGGAACCTGTTTTTCGAGACTTCAAAATGGTCGACCGGTCGTCGCTCGTTGCTCGTCGCTCGTCGCTCGCCGTCACCCGAGGTATAGCGTATAGCCGCAGCGATTAGCATCGATGGAAATCGAATATTCTCCCGTAATAAGTGTGCCTAGCTGCGAAGTGCTCATTTTAATCGATTGACACTTTTATTGATTGAGCTCGGACTCGATATTTAAGAATCAATTAAATTGAAAATGAAAAATAACAAAATTGTTTAGAGCGCAAAAGACATTTGAAGTAAATGTGTGTGTTGGTGAATGGTGTGCGGGCTGAAAGTCGACCTTGAACCTGCACTCGACTCTGGAAGCAGCAGGCCTCCGGTGTGTGTGTGTGTGTGTGTATCGCTATATGCGCGAGCTCTTTGCTTATAGATCGGCCAGCGTCTCACCACGAGTCACGAGTCACGAGTCACGAGTCACGATTCATGGCCGCGACACACGTCCCTTTGCGCGCGCCCGCGCGCGCGATACAAGTACTTGGAGGCGCTAAAGGTCCCGGCTTACTTAGCTCTCTCAACCAACAAGTTCGATGACCTTCGAGCCTAGCGTTCTATATATTGAAAGCCAAGCATGGAGGTCACTCGGCAAGTAGCCTGACTCTTTTGGCACGCACCCCGCAAGTCTCCGCCTCTCTCTCTCTCTCTCTCTCTCTCTCTCTCTTTCTCGCTCTCCCCCTCCCTCCGACCCCTTTACCGCCCTCCTTATCTCGGTCTATATATGTACACACGATTTCATCGGCTCTTACTCGGCGTGCGTCTATACATGTAGAGCATTCGATGAACCCCGAAAAACCGGCTCACTATACTCACCAAAACCAAAGCTCCAGCCGATAACCAGCGAGCCTCAGATTAATATTTCTTCTACTGCAAACTGACAGACAACTCTTATTAAGGGCCTCCCAAACTTCATTTTTATTGGCCAACCTTTTTTGTATTATTCTATAAATATACGTCACACTTTCTCTCTGCATATTATTATAGCATTCTCAATCTCTCTGCGTGCTTGTCGCCGCATCCACTAATTTATTTTTCACCATACCCTGGCTGAAAGTACCACTTTCGCTCCCGGCTCAAAATCACGAAAGTGGTATTTTCGGCCCAGGTATGGTGAAAAATAGTATACGCACCACGGGAGGAAATAAAGAAAGCCTTAGATCGCATTTTTATCATGACAATTTACATGCGATCTGAGGCATTCTTTATTTTTCCTCCCTAGGTGCGTAATATACTATTCTTTACATTGAAATGATAATTGACAACAATTATTATTATTTATTATATGCATATCTACTGCATATATACCTAGATTCATATTATAAAAATCTCAAATTATGAGAGCGTCTAATTTCCAAAATAAATTCTTTTTAACTTGCTAATCGG
Source organism: Eupelmus azureus (assembly GCA_030522685.1). Lineage (NCBI taxonomy): Eukaryota > Metazoa > Arthropoda > Insecta > Hymenoptera > Eupelmidae > Eupelmus > Eupelmus azureus. The sequence continues at coordinate 4,298 of JAPYZA010006892.1, forward strand.
TTTGAAACATTTTCCAACTTTTCCATGTATAGCTTAGCCCCTTAGCTGCATTACAATATATACTTACATGGTAGCACATACATATGACTTACATTTGTCACATTGGATATTCCGACTGCTAATTATGTTACTGCCGAACTTGGAAATACGGCCAAAGTCTTTATAAAAGTCATTTTTAGAGCTTTTATATACTGTCGAAAAGATAAACTTTGAATCAATGTGGATTTTGTTCAAAAAAACAATATAGATTTAAGATTGAACCCCTACTGAATTCAAGTAATTGTTGGACATACAAAACGCATTGTTTTCACTTTTTAATTTTTTACTCAAAAACTAACAAACATAATAGATCCAAATTTATACAAATTACAGATATTAATATTCTACACTATCATGATTTTTCTCAAAGCAGTTGATCATTTATTTTGGGAGTTATGCACATTAAAAAAAATCACATTTATACTCAAAACAAATGAACGATGATAGCTAATGTAAAAATTTTTTTTGGAAAATGTAGGTATTTTTATGCTTTTTCGACTACTTTTTGTCCGATTTGAATAAGCTGTCATTTAAGAATAACCTATTAATTAATTAACTTAAATATCACATCTTGTATTCGCAACGATATTTTAACATCTTAGTAACATCTGTAGGCAAAAAGTAATGATTAAAAACTGTGTAAATCGCAAAAAACTGAGAAAGTAAACAAGAGTTTTTGAATTAAAAATTGTCAAATTATTACAGAAAACACAAGAATTATAAAATATTTATAAAAAAAATGTAGAGAACCCGTCACAACAACGTACTCAAAATTTTACTATTACAAAATTTTTTCTATGAGGAAGCGATATTATTTAAAATTCAAAAAAGCAAGTCTATTGTTAATGTATGTATGCGCGCATGTGTGTGTGTACTTATATATATATATATATATGTATATGTCACAGAGGAACATAATACGCATGTCATGCTGCGCTTCAATAGTAATAAATTCTATTGCCACTTCACGGCAAGAGAAATAAAGCTTTGTTATATATTAATTTTGAATTGGTAAGGCACAAGTTCAGCAAGCTTTAACAAAAAATGCATTAGTGCTTCATCTCCTATTTTACGATATTTAAGCAATATATACATTATATACAATATACATATGTATTTGACATTTTTATGTAATTTGTTTTTAGGTTTTCCTTTTGTCTACGAGAATTCTTGACCTTCTTATTTTTCTAATATTTGATTTTACGTTATTTTTAATTAAACTTTTTATAGCCATATCATTTGATATTTTTACCTTATTTTCTTTTTATTATTGATATTTATATTTCTGTCACTTTCTAATATTATATGTTTTATTTCTTTAATCAATGTATTTTAAGATATTTTACTCGATTAAATGCTACTTTATACTTAATGTTAGCTGAATAAGGAAAAATAAAATGAACAAATAGACAATAAATGTACATTTGAGCTTAATTAGGATCTTTTTCGGGACGTATAAATTAAAATTAACCTTTTCTTCGACATTTTTTAACAGTAGCATATATTTCACAAGAAAATAAAACAAAGATGGTTTTTATTTTTATAAAGATAAAAAAGGAGAAACCAGTATACAAGTGAAATTTGAAAAAGACATAATATGCCCATTAGCCTAAGCAGGGTAAAAAGATAAGCTTGTGATCAAGAATTGACGTGGCGCCTATTAATTATTGGCTCTCACTTGCGCACACTACTTTATTCGAGTTGCTGCTGCTGCTGCTGCTGCTGACTGCCAGCAATGAAGCTCTAATACTTTCCGATCACAGCACGTGGCGCGTGACTAGGCGCTTTTCCTCGCACCGGCCTCCCTCTGAGTCCCCCATGCCGAGGACAAAAACCGCGTGTGTGCAGAGCGCGATTAATGCATGTTCTACAGCTCTCTTTTTATCCTTTCACTGGCTGACTTTCTTTTTAACAGCTAATTAATCATTACTTTTTTTTTACACAAGCATTATTCTTTTCTTGCGTTTTTTTTCGAGCTTCCCAATTTGTTCTACAAAGTGCTCTATACCGACGAAGCGCCTAGTCTGATACAAAATTTAAATATTTATTTTAGCTTATTTATCTTATAAAAAATAATAAAAACAAAGCTTTCCCACGTGCAGAATTAAAGTGTAAAAATGAAATTTTAATTTGTAAAGAAAAATTGCAAACGCAGTGGCAGTGACCAGACGGCTCGCCACCACACTTATAATTTTTCTCTACATAATATAAATTTAGTTAAGCATTTTAATTCACAAAATCTCTTGTAAAAAAAATCTTCAATATCTACTACACGAAAAACTTTGCTTATATTTTTTTTAAACGATAAATAAGTTAAAACAAATATCAAAAATTTTATTGCCAGAATAAAGGGCACTCTACCGGTATACAGCACTCATAAATTACGCTGTGCCATCTATAAAATTACAGCGTACTCTCTAAAAGATAAGGTGTGAATCTATCCAAAAATTCACAACTTTTGTGGTGTGAATTTTAAAATTTATTGAAGTTTACACTTTATAACGTGTGAATGTAAATATTTATTGAAATTCACACCTTGTAAGTTGTGAATTTTAAAATTTACACTTCATAACTTGTTCTTTACAGCTACAAGACGTTGTATAATTTAAAATCCATATAAAACAAAAACAAATAGATAAAACTACAAATTTCCCCCTCGGAAATAACGGCTATTTTCGGAAATAAAGCGAGATATTCGATAAATAAGGCATGAAATCGCAAAATATCATGAAAACGACGTCAAATCAAGGAAAATAACATAAAAATATCGAAAATTACGTAAAAAAGTGAAAAAATAACGTAAACTCCTCTAAAATAACGTATATTTTTGAAGATACCCGGAGATTTTGAAAAAATTAAGCACAAATATAGCAAAATATTATGAAACTGACGATAAATCGGAAAATAATGTAAAAATGACGAAAAATAACGTAAAAAAGTGAAAAAATAACCTAAAATCCTCTTAAATAAAACCTAGTTTTGAAGATAAAGGGGGATAATTCATAAATTAAGCAAAAATATCGTAGTTTACCAAGAAATAAACTTCAAATCGCGGAAAATAACGTAAAACACCTTAACATAACGGCTAGTTTCGGAAATAAACGGGAATAATCCATAAATATAGCAGAAATAAAATATAACCTCTCAAAAGAACGGCTAGTTTCGGAGATAAGGGGGGTCCTGGATTCTCATACGAGACGGCGGCGGCAGCGGCGGCGAAATATCTTTATAATATAGAGAGATATATATAATAAAGATATTTCGCCGCCGCCACCGCCGTGTATAAGAATCGAGGACCCCTCCTCCATTTATCTCCAAAACTAGCCGTTATTTGAGGGGTTTTGCGTTATTGTTTACCTTTTTATGTCTTTTTTATAACACACATGTATGTGTGTGTGTGTGTGTGTGTGTGTGTGTGTGTGTGTGTGTGCGCGCGCGCGTTTGAATATGAGTATTAATATATAAGTATTTTGTTATCAGTTTTGTTCGTCTTTGAAGCAGTGGGCAATAAATTGGACTTTATTGCCCGGGTCAATAAAATGGACTTTATTGTCCGCTGCTCTGCTTTATTGACCGCCGGTCTGAAATGGTCACTTAAGGCCCTCTTTTGGGGTCAATAAAACGCGAAAATCGTGCCTGTGTTACCTAAAAAGTATTACATAATTAGTATTTTGAATAAAAAATTCCATTAGTTCCAGTTTCTAGATTTTTGGAAATTATTAAATAGATATTTTTTCGTTTAATGATTTGATAATTATTTGCAAAAGTGTAAAGGTTTGAAGTGAACCTGATTTTTACGAGCAATCGTGACTTGACACATATCTTTGTCGAATCCTAAAAAGTAATAATACGTACTTAATAATTTTTGAAAATCTTCAAACCGCAACTAATGGATTTGTTGTCGTGCAAGATGTGTTAATTAAGTATTGAAATGAAGTTTTGTCTATGAAGTGCACGGAAAAAATTTTCGTCGCGCAGCTGAATTATCGCTACTTATAATACGTAGCAGTGCAAGCTTAATTATGGTTATGGGACCGCTAATACCCTAAACGATAAACCTTCTGTCACAATCTATAGAGTGAAAATTTCTTACAAATGCATGCATAAAATATTAAATATCATAAACAACTGAATATTATAAAAATTATTTAATAATGAAAATAAGTAAATTGTCATGTAATTACTATTTAATTTAATATCAAATCAGTTTAATTGAGATATCCGCCTATTTATTGTTAATGTTTATGACGACGATTCAGCTAAGCTTTTCAAAATTTTTTCCATGTGCATCAGGGGTGCATATGAAGTAAAAGGTTTAAATTACAGATGGATTAACCGATCAATTAATTATATATATCGACAAAGATATGTAATTTTACCTAGAACTGTTTATTACCATGTTTATTGTAGTCATGTCTTTTGTTTCTATATTTAGAGTTCAGTAGGCTCAGAACTTGTGCAGAGCAGAAAATTAAATTAAAATTTAATGCGCTTCTGTCTAGTATTCTTTTTGGTTTTTGACAGGATTTTTTGGCAATGGGATAACCGTGTAATTTTAGTTGACAAACGTCAAGGGAAAACTTAATATTGATGTGGACTCATTTTTGAGTTTCGATTATAATTATTGAGATTGAGAAAGTAGGGGATTATAATGTAAAATTTTCTTATTGGAGCATTCGAGAAAGGAAGTAAGGAAGTAAGGAAGAAAGGAAAGAAGGATGAGGAAGGAAGGAAGGAAGGAAGAAAATAAAGAAGGAGGGAGGATGGGCGTGGAGTCGTTATGCTGGTCGCATGCACCGCATTATCCTTGTTGTTAGGTAGGAAGATCCGCGAAAATTGAGATCGAGCGAGCGCGAGATATAAGCGTTCGCTTAGGATCTATCGATCAAAGTTGCATGGGAAAAGAAGCGAAAGGTAAACCAAGCCTAGAGGCAGTAGGATCAGTAGGTAGGTAGTTGTAGCTCGTGTGGAATGGCAAAAAGGGCGGTGGTCGCTAGCTACGCAAGCAGAGCCGAGTAGCTAGAGGGTGCGGCTCAATCAATTATCGCTCGACGACGCGGTGGACGGCTTGGGGATGGATGTGGGTGCGCCCTCGGCCTCGCACTCCCGTAGCAACAACCGCGCTCGCAGTCTTTGGTTATTGGCCTCTTGGAAAACAGATTAGCTCTTTCACTCGACCCTGTACATAGGCCGTATTCGACCTTCTTCTGCGGGCCACCCTCTATACATATTTCGACGACAGTCCGCACGCATTATGGAGCTGATTTCTCTCTCTCTCTCTCTCTCTCTCTTTCTTTCTCTCTCCCTTTCTCTCACTTACTCTCTACATCTATTGCTCTTTTTCTCAAGATATGTGCAAACGCGATACTTTTACTTTTTAACTTTTTATTACTCATATTTTAATTCCACGCTTATTAGAGAACCGTAAACTTTACTTTGCCAGTGCGGATAAATTAATTTGTTTACACTCCTCTCTCTCTCTCTCTCTCTCTCTCGATTTTCCTAGCACGTATTAATTGGTAACCTTATATTTTTAATACTTATGTGCTCTATTAAAATCAACACAGCAAGTGACGTTAGATCAAATTAAAATTATTTTTATTCAATATCAAACTATACTTTTAAGGTGGTTGCGCCATTTTAGAACAAAAAAAATAGCTGCCAATTTATTGGCACGTAGCTACTTTAAGATTAATTTATTGTTTCTATATATATACTAGGGAGTACCCCCTCCTGCTCGCTCTGCTCACCAACCTCGCATTTACATTTAAATTTTCATATAAGTATAAAAAAGACAGATTTGACAAAATTACTAATATAAATTGATTATTTAAAAGAATTAATAATAAAAATATTTACTAAACAATATTTTTGAGGCTATAGATTTAAAGTAAACGTGATTAAAAATGCATTAATTTTTATACATACATCATCAGTTTTCCATTCTCTCAGTATTTCAAACGTATTAATTTTAGCGTCATCGATTTCTAACAACAATTTTGAAAAGTTTTCATTCTGAGATCGTAAATTTTGTTTTAAACTTGCAACATTGAATAATGACCAATGTTCAATCTTGAACTAATTAATTGCCTTAAAGTACGGCGAGAAAAGGACCAGAAAGAACTGCGCCGAGATGTAGATAGTATTCCAGATTTATTTGAATTACAAAAGTAGCGAGGTGATAAGTATACTGTATTCGAGTGTTCTAAATGACAAGTGTTTCGTCGTGGCTATTTATAGAAATCAGCTGAGCTACAACAGAAAATATTTTTATTCATGGATAAGAAATAAAATATCAAAGTTTTGTAGAAAAATGTTTTGCCTGAACCACTAGGACCGTCAATAAAATAAATTTTATTTTTATTACCAATTATTTCTTGAAAAATAAATTTTTGATCATTTTATTTAATTGATTAAATAAAATATCAAACATTTATTGACTGCAATATTTTTGCTTTTCCTTATTATCGTCATTTACATTAACTATTTTATCAAATGGCTCTGGTAATCCGAAATTTTTAGAAGATTTTTCTTCCATCATTTAAATTTCATTTATTTGATATAATACTCTATTTTCTTTATCTTCCTTAAAATCTTCTATAAAAAATTCTTTAAAATTTTCTCATATATTATCACCTTGGATGTTCTCATTTAGTAAAAACCATGCTAAAAATTTCCGCAATTGACAAGGTAGCATAATAATAGAAGCTTCTTCAAAAATATTGTTAATTTGACAATCATGCTCTACTAACCTCATAGAAATAGCAGTGTCTAAATGAATTATAAGTAATATTTTCATATGTTCGTAAAGGTTCGAATGATTTAGCGCCTCTTACTCTATTTAATATTAGTTTTAAATAAAAGTGTTCAGAATCTTTTGGAGAAACAACATTTAAACGACCGATCGCGTAATTTTTTTTAGAATAAGATCTCTTTCTCCATGATTTTGTTTTTAAATAAAAAATGTAATATTTAGGAATGTTAACATATTTAATTTGTCTAGCATTTTGATCATTTTCATTTAATCTGAACCAAGCAGTCAAGGTTGTTTCGGATTTATTAAGATCTGCCGTTTTATTATTCTCTTCAAACACAATTTGATGTTGGTTTTCTGTATGAACAGCTAATCGTACAACAGAATGGCTCCTACCACATAAAGGAAATTCTTACAAGCGCCAAGCAGCTTCCATTGGGCTGAAATACCATCCATCTATATAAACTGCGTAATTTCATCGTATACGTCTTTTTTCACTTTATTAGTGTCAACATTTTCTAATTTACAAAATGCTTTATCGCCACCTTTATGTATGTAACCGTAAATGTACTTTACGTTTTCAATAAATGCTGACAATTCAGTATTGATGTGAGTTTGATATTTTTAAAATAAAACACTATTGTATGGAACAACCATTGACTTATCTACGTTAATAATTTCATTTCTATTTTGTTTTGGATACGTATAATTTTTCAAAGTATTATTTAATTGTTTGTACGATGGATACCCATTTTTTTTAAATGAAGTAGTTTCCTGAAATGGTTTTGGAAAATTTTTCTTACATTATTTTTTATTTTTTTCATAATAAGGAGATTTATTGTTATGTGGACCGTGTAACATGTGCTTTATTACTAATTTTCTAAATTCATCATCGTTTTCAGGTATTTCAGCAGATATATGCTTATCAATATCTTCTGGAGATAATAATTTATCTTTAGGATGCAATGTTATAAGCAAGTTTGCATGCGGCAAGCCTCTTTTTTGAAATTCAATGGTATACACGTGTGCTATCACTGTACCAATGATTAAACTTTAATAATAGTACATTTCGATACGGGTGTGGAAGATGGTTATTTGCCTCGTGAGACGTTTTTCGCGCGAGCGAAAAAAAGGTGAAAAGTCGCACGAGGCAAAAATCACCTTACGCACCAGTATCGAACCGTATTTTATACCACGAGAGCCGAAAAATCATTTTAAAGTTATGATTTTGAGAAAAATAATAAAAGTTACTGTGAACATCAATACAAAAATAATCATCGATTGTACATACATATTATAAACAATAGCTTATATCATTGATCATGTCTTATTATTATAAAATAACATTAATTTAACGTTATTTATATTTTGTGAAGGGGAGTGGCGGGGGTGGAGGGGAGTGGAGGGGGGTGGAGGGTGGCTGAGCGGAATTTTGCTCCAATTAACTATATAATATAGGAGTGTATATATATATATATATATACTGGTGGGGCTCCGCCCCCCTACTCGCTCCGCTCGTCAACCCCCCATCACACCGTACATAATCTAAATTTCTAATAATCA
>JAPYZA010006893.1:0-19260 GCA_030522685.1 Eupelmus azureus
TCTCTTTCTGCACTTTCGCCCCTTATTTTTGCCCTGCTCGTTTCGCGGCGGGGCTGCATTATGCGAGACGCGAGTGCCAGCTAGGCGCGCTGCTTCTCGATCGCGCGTCAAAGTTAATTATCCTGACTTATTTCGCGGACGAATAATAATGCGGCTTGATGCATAGAAAGTTGGGCTCGAGGGAAAGATTTCGCCGGGGCTGTTGTTGTGGCGGGATGACAAGTTCATTTTGACGGGTTTGAGAGTTTGCGGAGAACGGGGGAAGAGTGTAAAGTTGGAGTTTCGATACGGTGATAGTCGATTTGATGGCTGGTTTAACGAGTACTTGGGAGATTGGTGTAAATATGATTAATGTTGTGGTAAACTTACGTTGCTGATTGATTAAATGATTTTGTAGGTTCTCTGACTCACCTGTAACATAAAAGAAAATTTTTAATTAGTTTAATACACACATTGATGTGTGTGTAATAGAATTGCTAAAATATATTTTCAAAATTGTAATACAATATTTTTTTCCAAGAAATGATAAATTTAACATGACGCGAGATTTGCAATGCAGTATATTTAACTGTGTCAACGCCAAAGATTGAATTACGTGCAGATTTCGCTAGTGTTTTTCAAGTGAAAACAATGAAAAATTTAAAGTGCGCTTTCATTGTTTGATTTTGATCATTGATCCATCTGCAATGCGAATATCATTCTCTCACCTTTCACTCAGTTTTACGATTCACAAAATATTTTTTCCTATCAAAATATACGTCCATTTTTCTAAATATTTTTATCATTAAGATAAGTCGACAGTAACGAAATATTTCACATCTTTCACTAAAGAATATAAAATTTCAAAAATATTTTGCTTTTCTGTTATTGCCCGTGACATAAAAAAATATGACACAAACATTTTCGTACACCGAGAGGAAAGTTTGCAGAATTCTCTACAAAGAATTACTGATAATGTTACTATAATGCACAGGCAATATTTAGCTACGTACTAAACATATAATTATTTTCATAATTTTTGTAAGAAAATATTACGAGAATAAATATTTTAAAGTTATAATAAAAAATAACAACATTTTTTATGTGTGTTTTTAGTAGGCACTACTGATAACCTGACAGATGCAGTATCGATTCTTCACGCTTGACAGAATTTTCGGAAATTTAAATTATTTATTTATCTTTTCGTTTAGCGTTTACCTATAGGTAAATTTTTTAAATTATTTGAATAAATATTTGTCTGCATTTGCTATGTGATTCAAACGAAAATAAAAATTATGATCGATTGTGTATTTAGATTATCAAGTAGTAGTAGGTAAACGCTTTAAAAAATTGCACAATTTCTTCTGGGAGAGCAGTTTAAATTTTTTTCTTCTATTTAAGAAAATAAAAAACTTTAATTATTCCTTTAAAAGCTTCATGATATCATGTATAATATAGTATTGATAAAAAATATCATTAGCTTGGAAGAAAAATAAGTAAGTAAAACTCTTCTCAATATTTGTCATTCATCTGTACTACAGCTATAGTCGATCAACGGATTATCATATTTAGTTGTACCAATAAAATGGTCCATTTTAATAAAATGAAGTTTTAAGAATTTCACTGCTTTTTCTGCTCTGAGTGACTAAAGAGGAGCGAACAAACAGTTACATATGTGTAAAATTTATTGAATTTTTTACGTAAAATGTTACTGTTATTTATTATTTAAAGCTTTTAGCGATGCGAACAAATTTGCCATATATAAAAAACTAGATAACAAAATGAATATTTTGTTACATAAAATAAATATTTTGTTATCTAGTTTTTTATTTACAGCGACAATTTTATACGCAAAGCTCATTTTTTCCGTGTCGCTAAGGACTTCAAATTTGAAACAGTCGTATAAAATTTTACATAAAAAATTCCATGAAAAAAACGAAAAAAAATAAAATAAAATGCAAAAAGTACATATAATAATTCTTTATTAACCCAGTTTTGGAACAAAAACTGAAAAAATGCATCTAAGACACCCAGGGGTTACCTACAATGTTTGCACCTCGTAAGCTCATAGCTTTCAATACTTAATAATTTTTGCAAGCTCTACGTAACCCTATCATTCAGTATTCAATTAAGACTTCAGTAAGCACGCAGCATCGTTCGGCATAAGTATCTCCCTGTCCAATTGAATTTCCCCCGTCAGTATAGCATAGCAGCATCTCTTGGATTTCCATCTAACGCACGGGCTACAGTAGGTACGCCCCGAAAGCTGCACACTTGCGTATATATAGAACATCACGCGACGTTTACTCTCTCTCTCTCTCTCGCTCTCAACTAGTATAACGTTCCCGGGTATATATTCCCCGCACAGGACTGCAACTACCACACAGTATATATATTTATATATATATGGATGTGTGTGTGAGTGTATGCGTGTACGAGTGCGCGTGTGTGTATACAGGTCGGATAGGGCCAGAGGCGCGCGAGCGAGCGGTAACGATATTTCCCCGGCCCCTATTATTCCGAGGGTAGAGCCCGCACATAGGCCGCTCTCTCGCATACCTTCGCCCTCTCTCTCACTCTCTCCACCCATCTCTGGACTCTCCAACAACATTCGAAACTCAATTATAGGGCGAACGGATTGTTCGCGACAAACCGTATCATCTGCTTACACTGCGCGAAGTCAATTAGGAAATTGCTTGCGGTAAGGCGTTTTAAGAGGGGGCTTTTCTGCCGGCTAAGGGATGATTCTTGACTTTTGGCTCTTTTATACTTTTTCGAACGAGCTACTTTTTTATGGCTTGGCTGGAATATTGTCGGTGAAAGGGCTGAGCTTGAAAAATTAATACGAGGATATTCAATATTTCGTATTTGCAGAAAAATACGAGGTAATTTCAATTTTTCTCGAATTATTGGAGTTCTATTTTTGAAAAAAAAACAATAACTTTTTTATTAAAATATTATATAACAACAGCCACGAAAGAATTCGCTACAGGATTAAATTACACAAACTCGTGCGCTTTTTTTACGGCATTCACTTAATTAAAATTAACAATTCAATATCGCGAGAAATGATTTTGCGAGAATGAAATATGCGAAACTGTTAAAAATATTTTACGAGCCGGTCGTTAGGTTTCTTTTATTAATGAAAAATCATTTGCAAAATAGGTATTTATTTGTATTTTTACGCGGCAGACTCGGGAGGGAATGGCTTCCAGATTTATTCCCGCAATATGTATTTTTATAGCGCTGCATCGATATAACGCCGGCATTAAAAGTCTCTACTTCAACGCGGAAAAATCGTCCTATTATCAATCATTCGCGCAAATGTGCTTTACGGCCATTTTTCACATAAAATCAAATGATCCCGATCGGCCGATCATTTTTATCACTTAACATGAAAAATTAAACACTCCGTCATCTCGTATCACTCCAATAGAGCGCTATCATTTACAAAATTCCTAAGCCAACAGACCGCCTCTATCCTATACTTTTTTTCAGTGAAATGAATACGAAAATCTCTCTGGCATACTTAATCGTCGGGGACATCTATACCCTCTTCACCCCCTTTTTTTAATAAATCTGCTGTGTTTGTTATTCACTTTCTCCGAACTAGGCCGGCATGTATCTCGAAGCGTTTCGTTATATTTCGCTCATGACAAAAGATCGGCGCGGGGGCGCGACTGCGGCTGCGGTAAAACAAGACGCGCGCGGGACGTGAGATGTTTTCATAAAACGAGCTCTTTCTCTCTTTCTCGTTCGCTCGCTCCCTTGTCAAACGCATAAATCTTTGGGCGGGCGAAATTTTTATCCGTCCCTCTACTGTTCGCGTTTTCGCATAGTACACAGACAACCCCCGTGGGTATATGTGCGCGTGTGCGCACGCACGCGTGTATTTTCATTAAATCTCCGGGCGCGCAAACCAGCCGTGACAAGTACAATTTCGCGCGAGCGCGCGCGGATTCGAAGGATCGCTTCGCCCGCGGAATATAAAGCCGACTTTTTTTCCTCCTAGTTCATATAACCGAAAGAGAAAGAGAGAAAGAGCTCGAGTACACGCGCGAGGGATGATAAAGGGAAAGAATGCTTATTAGGTTGTTAAAGCGAGGAGCGCGGAGGCGACGAGAGCGGGGGAGTATCAAAAGATTTTTCTCGTTAAATTTTTATGCGATATGATGAATTTTTCAAGAGGGACTCGCGAGAGCAGAGGTTCCTTCTTAACTAAGTGTTTTATAAATAGCCTGCTTTGACTGCGCACCGAGCGGACGAGCCGATAAAGTGAAATGTGTGCCGAGCTTATTAGTTAAAATATCAGACTTATTAATGAGCTCGTTGTTAGATGGATTTGGAGTGCGTCTTGTATTATTCACGGTTACTTGAGATTTTGAGATAAAAGTATATGTTGGAATTGTTCTTATTAATATATGATTATTTTTCAATTTTTGGTATGCGGATTTTATTTTAGACGCTAACCATGTATAATAAAAAAATACAGGATCCTTACACGTGCAACCTATACCTTCAAAATGAGATGGCGTACATGTTTTATTTTTACGTGTTGAATAAAAAGATTTATATGTACTTTTGTATTTTATTCGGCACAAAAGTATATAACATGAATAAAAAAAGAACAACATAAATGTTTATATTGAAAAGATACTTTTTGCATAAAACATTTTCTTTATGCAACTTTATTTTAAATAATACAGTAATTTTAAAGCGTCAAATTTTAACGCATAATCGCTTTCATAGAGATATTGAATTTCGACACTTGACAAAAAAAAGAGCTATCGCGTCAGCAAGAACTATCTGCCCGATCAAATATTTCATCGAAATCTCATATACCTTTGAAACTGATGGATAAGATCGATTTAAAAATTTATGACTTTCGAATGAAACCTGAAACTGTTGGAAAAGATTCATCGTAAAAGCCCCCGCATAGAACGCTACATTTGATACAAAGGCCATTGATTAAAAAAACCTATACGCCAGGACCAAAATTTATTCCGCCTCCCCCAATACATAACGCCTAATAACATTCAACACCCAAAAAAAAAGGCCAATCACCAAAAGCACCGCAAAAAACTTATCCCCTAAAACCCGTTAAAAAAATGTATTCTAAATTTCGCCCTTACCGCCCACGGACACACTTCAAAACCATCTCTCCTCGCGCGACCCTCGAAAATCCGACTACACGCGGAGCGGCGTGCGCAAAAAAACCGCAAGCTCGACCGAAGGAAATAAAAGGAAATCCCGTGTCGTATCCCGTCGTCCCCTCCGACGAAGAGATCAGGCATTCAAGAGCGCGCGCGCGCCCTGACGAGGCTCTTTCTGGCCGCAAATTTTTTCCGCCTGCCCAGCCCGAAACAAAGGCGCTTCTTCCTCACGGCGCGCGTGAAGAAAAAAGGGAGCGTTCTGTCATAATACGAATATAAGGGAGAGATACTCCTTCGCGATTCGCGCTGAGTATAACCGATGATAAAAATTATGGCCAGTGCGAAACGTGTACGTATACGTGTAGGATAGGAAGATACAGACGGAGTTAGAGAGAGAGAAGTCGGTGCGGGTATAAATCATGCGCGCTATCGATCAGCTATGTGTCTCTCTTGCTCGACCCTTTTTTTTCCTCGCCGCTCGCGCCTTTTCTTTTTCTTTCTTTTTTTTCGGGCTTCCCTTCTGTATCTCGCGTTCGCTTTTCCGCGTGCTTATAATAAAACGAAAGAAAGGGAGAGAGAGAGAAATAGGGCTGTCGCCGTCCCACTCTTTCGGCGCACATCAAAGATTCATCTTCTGAGGCGGCAATAAACATGGACGGCATAAAAATTCAAACTATATATCAAACTGTCATATGGCATCGTATTTGTACCCATCGTGGCCTGATATTTTCAGTACTCGCGCGATCCTTTCCCTCTCCTACTTCTTCGCGCGATTTTTCCTTCCGCATCTCTCTCTCTCTCTCTCCTCTCCGATTTCTCTTCCCGTTAGCGTATAATCTTAGCGCGCGCGGACGCGCCTAGCCTCGAGAGATGTCAGTCGATCGTCGAGGACGAGGGTCTCGACGATACTCGCTGTCTCGTCCGTCAGAGAAACTATGACGCGACGAGCTTAGTCGAGTCATCGCGCCTCGAGAAGAGCGAAACAGAAAGAAAGAAATGGAGGGCACGTTTGACAGGTCGTCGCTACACTTTCCCGGCGCGCACCCTCGGCTTTTGTGTAAGCGTGAATCACGCGCAGTAGCATCAGCATCAGCAGCAGCATCAGCTCGTCCATTAAATCTGCGGGGCTTTGTGTCGCAAATATTTTGTAAGAGCGCGTTAGGCTGACGCTTTGATTTCCCATTTATTTGAGTGATTTCTTTGTGGCGAAGCGTTACTTGCACTTGTGGGAGCTGCTAATTTGTCACTGGGCCTGGGGATTAGTTTTGCATCGGACTCTGAGAATGGCTGCTGCTTTTTCTTCATTTTTTGTAACGTCAACGTAGCCTACGATTAAATTTCTTTGCTTGCGCTTGTGGTATGAATAAAATATGATTTATGTTCTTTATTTTGAAATTACTTTCATTACATTAGGTTTTAAGCAACTGTATTCTGAATGCTTGAAATTTCTGACGAAAAATTCAGGAGGCGCTGTAGCTGCAGTTTTATTCAAGATTCATTGCAATTTCAATCAAGCTACTCGTAATAATGCCATGAAATTTTAATCAAGCCTGTACACCTAGTTGCGCACAAATTAAAACAATAAAACGAACTTTTCTTACTTATCATCAATTCAAGAGCAATCGTCTGAAAGTATATTCATGAAAGTATCCCGACAATTGCTCAACGATCGAATCTTTAACTGAGTAAAAAAAAGAAAAACTCGCGAGACTCTAGATTAGCGTACATTTCATTTGTATAAATATGCTAGAATATTCACGAGGAAGGAAACATGACGGAATTGAGTGAAAAAATTTTAAATGAGAAAATTGACTGTTATCAAACTTTAATAGTAATATAATGTTTATCAAAAGTTTTAATACCAGTTTTTAATAAATTAAAATTTCTACATGTAACTTTTAATGAATGTCATAATTAATAAAGTGTAATCAACAACAATATTTTCATTAGAGGAAATTACGTTATTAATGATTAAGATTAAAAAAATTTTTTCAATAAAGAGAACCGTGCAGCTATTTAAAATTATATTATTTTTTATGCAAGCACTCTTGATCTACCCAGTCCCTCGAGTAAGCTTTTATTATAATAACTATACGCTTTATTGGCGCCATCGTATGGTGAGAAAATAAAGAGAGCAATAAGCTATTTTTTAATTAATAGTGATATTATATATTAATTATTTCATCAACTTTTTATAAACAATCTATTAGCACTTAATTAAAAACTCCTTAGTGCCGTCTATTATTAAGAAGATATGTACTGTAATGAAATATAATATCACCTTTATTAAGAAAAATTTTAATTAAAATTATCGAATAAGGTCGATCACTACAATATTTCTAAAGAGAACTGAATTATAAAAAAATCAATTAATTTTCAATTACCTCATTTAAAGTCCAATCAAATAATCTCAATAAACGCAATCGTAGTTCCAAATGTAATTTCACTCGACAATAAATTATGCACCAGCGCAGCCAGCGCGCGATCAAAAAGACTTTTTTTTTTAAATCTCTCACAATCAAATCGATCCTGTCGATTCACCGAGGCGCGATGACTTCATTCATGCCCACGTACACTACAAACATCACAAACTCTCCGCAGCCTTTTAACTTTTCAACACCGGTCTCCGAACAATCGCGCACAAAGCTCGAGCTTTTCAAAAGTCACCCACCCTGCAAAAAAGTCCGGCCGCAAACATCCCTCCAATCAATGATATCCGCGATTTTATTCGCGAATTAAACGCTTTACTTGCGCGTCGACCTTAAATCTAGGCCAAGAGCATAACGAAAGCTCGATATCAAAGACGCGATGCTTTCACAGCCGGAATCGCCGAGGAGAGCGGCTTATATAAGCACAAAGTCGAAGCACTCTATGGGGGGTAACGGGAGTAGCACGGGGGCCTGTTGTATGGAAATGAAACGATACGGGTCCCCGAGCCTCGTAAACGCCCCTATTCCAAGGGGGGTAAGATCTTTCTCTACGTGGGCAAAGCGCGGGCAAAGGATAAACCGGCACGCGCCGAGCCGAAGTGAGGTAAGTTTCGGCGCGTTTATGCGATTTTCGGAGAGAAAGAGGCCGAAGTTGAGAACGGCGAGGCGGGAAGGTGCTTTTTAATTGTTTCATTAAGGGCATGGTGAATCTAATGGTAAGAGCTTTTTTTATTGCATTTATTTTAGTTTCTTTTATCATTTTATCGTGTTATAAACGAATTTCGATGTAACGAGATCATTTTTTCATTTTTGGAAGGAAAAAATCATGATGTTGAAATGGGTAGCTTTACAAAGTTTAACAAAAACAGTATAAAAGTGCTTTTAATGAAATGCTGGAAAACAAACTAAAATAATAATTTTATTGAATATAAAAATGAAAATAAAAATAAATGGTTTCATTTTATTATAATAAAATATTGGAGCGAATGAAGCATAGAGTATTAAATATTTTTGTTAAACTTTCAACTGTAATGTCCTGCAACAGTGTTTGTAATAAAAAACATTTATTTGGCTTTTAATAACAAATATGCTATATTCAACCTAGTATTGTAAATTTTTTATATTTTGGAAAGTTATAGAGTCCCTCATTTCCTCTATTTATGCATTTTAATAAATGAAATAAAAACTAATCCTCTTACATCTGTTTGTGATTTTATCATTTTCCACATAAACAAGGATGGAGCTAGTTAACTTGTTTTTAAGGAAACAAAAGGTAAAAGCCAGTATTTGAATGAAAATGAAAGCCAAAGTAAGCGGTTTCATGTATTCATAAGTAGAGAGAAAACTGTTTACTGAAAGACTTTTGTTGGAATCATTTGCAGTGCTTAAAACTTAATTAGATAACCAGTTACAATACAAACAAATGAGAAAATCGAGAAAATACAAGTTTTCGAAGAATACACATATGCAGGAACACTTGTGTCAAGGGGACAATATAATTGAGGGTCTGGAAACTAAAAGGGCACATAGCCAATGCTATTCAAATGGGCTATGTGTCCTTTTAGTTTCCAGACCCTCAATTCTTTTTAATTATGCAACATCATAGGAAAAATCATTGATTTTCGAATCTAATTCGGTGACAAGTTAGTCAAGCGAAGCAAGACTACGGTTGCCAGGATTCTTATCTGTTCTGGCTCTCAACTGGCTGGTAACGAAAACGATTTGCCAAAAACGTGTACAACTTATTGAGATGCTCATTACTCTTGATAATTTTCAGATTGATGTATATATGGTATGAGTCTCAAAAGTAATCTAATTATGGGATTCGCAAGATATTTTGTACTTCTTGAATGATAGGCTATACTAATATGAAAAATATATTTGTTGATCAAATAAATCTGCAATAATTAAATTATTAAATTTTGAAAAAATTAAACTACTTAAAAAATTACACGTCTTATGTAGTAAAAGAAAAAAACTATCCTAATTTACTTATTCCACTGCAGCCAAAAACCCATCCCTCTATCCGCATGTAAAACCCGTGCATATTTAACGAGCATTTAACGAACACAGCCAGAATTCAATCTGGCTATCTAAATTAAGCATCTTGATCAAACCGAAAAGATTATTACGTTCGCGCATACCGCCACTCCATCAAAGTTTTAAACGCAAGCTCGCAACTCGACCTACTGCAAGCTCTGAGCCCGCGAGCCGCCGCAGCCTCTATTTCAACTCAATCGCACAGCTATGCGGGACGAGCAACGAATGCAGCAGCCTGTACGCGTACATGTATGAAAATTCTCTCGTCGCGCATTGACGCTGGAATACGTGATTTAGAGATGGATTCTTCAGAGGGATTACGCGCCCGCTCGCTCGCGCGTTCGGCTTTTTCGTCCTGAATCGCGCGCTTCCGCTCGCAGCGTAGGTATCTCCAGCCTATATATCACTATTACCGGCCTACCCTGCCATTTTTATTAGTTTTACTCGGGTGCTGTCTGCCTGATGGCTGAATGAATGCCGGAGAGTTGTGCGCGTGTGAATGCCTAAGCGTCGATTTACATTTTGTTGCTTTTTTTCGAGGCCAGGAGGGTGTTTCGGTATCTTTTCGGGTTGTCAGCTTTATCTCGGTGTCCTACATTTTTGCTCTGATATTATGGTATTGTAATGATTTATATCGAGAAGTGGACTGAGCCGATGATGACTTTTTCCTCTAAAGCTAGTTTCTCTTTTTCATTTTTGGAGAATAGTTATTAGTTTTTTTATTGCACAATAAAATAGTAGAAGAAAATTAAAGAAAGAAAATTAAAAAAATTAAGTATAATAAACATGACGTGAACCCAACTTTTCTAAGTTGAAATAATCAATAGCAATTTATTCCAGAAGTAAATAGTTTTAATAAAACATTTTCTTTTTAAAAAAAAAATCAAAATGGTCTATTTTTATGAATCGGAAAAATGCAGACCGAAAATAAAGCCATTACTTTACAGTGATTGGTACACTTCACATTCAGACGATTTCGGAATTTTCGTCAATAGCGGCGTGCCCGCCTCTACAGAATGGAATTAGTGAATGTCGATCAAATTTCGGAACGATGAACGCCGAGAACGACATGAAGTTGAGAATTTCAATGTTTAACCGACTCTGATAGGTTCAAAGCTTTCGCGATGATTTGATGGAGTAATCATGGTTTCCGATCGCGTGAGAGTTCGATTCATTCGAAGTCGACGTTTCGTGAAAGCGCGGGCTTTTTCAAACCTGCTATATTTATTTTGACTGGCTCGCACAGCCTATCGACTCTGTGTAATGCTCAGTTTGATTGTTTTTCCAAATAAAGAACTTTTTATGAGAACTTTTATGTGACGTTTATATTCGAGGATATTAAAGTATGAAATGTGAGAAATAAAATATTTTAAGGTTGAAATTTTATTTCTTTGATTTTCGTGAAAATTTTTCATTCTTATTTGGAGGAGGCAAGAGCGAAATTCATAAAATTTTCTTCTTTCCAAAGAGAAAAGCGAAAAGAGAAAGCTGCACTGTTCCTAAGTGAAAACTGGTTCAGAGTCAATTTTAAATTTATACAGGCTTTCATATTTTATGCTGCACGTAAATTTTTTTAAAGTACCAAATTAATTTCATTTATTATACATTATAGCTACTCAAGCATTATATTTTTAGATTCAATTACCCCAACGATAATAAATTGGATGCAGTAACATGAGTGGAAATTGAAAAGCCCGGCGAAATCAATCCCAGATAAAATGTTCAAATAATCAATCTAACGAATAGCCAATCGCTGGCATTCAATTATTCGAAATCGACAGGTGCACACGCATCTTACCGCCCTCAAATCTCCATTCTTCGCCCGAGCAGCCGTACCTCTCACTACCTCCCTATATATCGCAACCACAATTTTCCGCGTTTCTTTTCCTTGACTATCCGCGTTGTTCTTTTCTCTACCGCACACCTATAGCGTTTTCTGCGCTACTCATTCTTTTTTTCAGAAACGTTATCGCAAAATTTATGCCACGCTGATGCGCGCCGCGCGAATAGGGATGTTATTTTCGCTTGGCGATCACGCGCCCGCTAGCTCCACATGTACATCGCGCTTCTGATGGATCGCGACGATTTATTTGATCGCTGCTCTGTGCACGCTCGTTCTCTCTCTTTTTTTCATTCTTCTCGTGTGTATATGTGTATGTGCAGGTCTCTATCTCTCGTTTTCGCGTCAACGAGATTAAATCGATTTCCAAGCCTGTCGGCGTTTCTCGAAAACAGACCGGTTAATTACGAGGGGATGCAGAGGGGGGAGTTGGTAAAATTCCGCCGACCGCGCATTTACAATGGCGCAGGCGTGCGCGCTTAAAAATCAAGTGCCCAGGGGCGTTGGGATGACAAAAAGCGCTTTATAATCAGAATCGACGTTGATTTCGCTCTATTTGCTTTACCTGTGTGTTTTGGGGAAATCGATTCTAGCGTGCTTACTCTTTTTTCTTTTGTTTTAGTTTGACATTTTTTTTAGAGGGTTAAAGGAGACTCGTTAGAGGAAAAATATTTTAATCGGTTTTGTTGACGTAGGTATTTTACCAAACAGTAATCCCTTGAATGCAATCAGTGGACGATTCTGAACTGTGTCGGAACCATTTAAAAAATGTTTGATACCAAGCATTTTTAAACATTTATGTTAAATATCTATCAAATAGATTGTAACAAATAAAGCTGTCTGGCTGGTTTTACAGTGAGACAAACTGTTATAGGAAAGGACGAGGCTAAGTTACACAATTTATGATTATAATTTTTTTCAGCACTTCAATAAATAGAATAAAATGTTTTTAAATAATGGTATTTTAAAATCATATATTGTTTTATCAATAAAAATTGATTTATTTCATACTTTATTTCAGATATCAAATGTAACTGCTTTTTTCATCATCCTTCATATACGCGAAGTAAAATAATACGATCGTCGAAGTAAAGCCTTTTTATATATTTATAATGTATAAAAAAAGTCAAATCCTGTAGAGTTTTTATATGTTATGAATAACTTTTTTCAAATTTATCAAAAATATTGTAGGTTTTTCGATTTAAAAAATATAAATTCACGTTTTTGAATTTATATTTTTAATTGAATTTTTTAATTTTTTGAGTTCACTGAAGCATCAAAATACTCTTTATTTAAACTTATTTTTAGTTTGTAATGCTTGTGAGTTGAATAATTATATCCTTGCCACGGAATTCAAACTATTATCATTATGCAAAGTTACATGAAACATACTGAAAATTAGGGTGGTACTCGTTTAGACATTAGTATTCGGTGTGCAAAACTCTACTCCTGCGCAGCTTAGTTCCACTCGTCCAACTATAATTTTATTTATATTAATACCTAATAAACTTTATTTTTCCCAACCTCTCTGACAGCGAACAACCTATCAAATTTCAAGCTCTTTAAAAGCTCCTTCCCCGCTACTTTTCTACAAGCTTACACACTCCCTACACCCAGCCTCCCACGAAACATTTGCTCAGCGCGCGCTTACCAACCACAGAGAAAAGCGCGAAACGTGCCTTCGGAATTCTCCTCGATATTCCCCCCGTCTCGCGGCATCGCACATTGCAAGGCAATTCTCGCGCAAGCTCGCGAGCAGCCGAGAAAAGAAACAGAAAAATCCCATCGAGCCAGCCAATAAATATACAGCAATGCGCGCGCTCGCGACGATACGAATTTGACATCTTTCAATTTCGCGCCGTTTCTTCCCTCGATAATTTTTCGCTCTCTTTCGCCCGAGCGCGCTGATTCTCGTAATATCGCAAGCTCGCGCAAGCTTTTTCCCTCTCCCTCTCTCTCTCTCTCGCTGCAGCCCTGCTGACGTATAGGACGTGTAATCTCGTGTCGCGCGTGGAGAAAGAGGAGGAGTTGCGGCCCGTCGACGCGCGCCCGAGATACAGAGCGGAGACAATGCAATCTCCGGATGGAAAGCGACGAAGAATCCCCAATGAACCGAGCGCGCGCGCCACCCCAGCCGCCAGCCAGCCCTGGCTCTGGCTCGTTCGATGCTTCCGCGTCTGTATCGCAGCCGACTTTGTGCTTTGGCTATTGTGTATGTGGGGGTGTTAGCGTGTGTTTTGAGCCGCGGCTCGTTGCTGAGGATATGGACGGTTGAGTGCGAGATGTAGTCGAAGGAGTGAGAAGCTTTTTTTTTCGTGGTTGATTGAGATGTGGTGGGATTGAGTTGACGTTGTTTTGAAAATTAGTGGAATTTTGAGGAGTTGTCAAATTTTGGCGTTAGATATGCATATTTCAAAATTTTTTAAAATTTTACTGTCATGAAACGGCTTAACTCTGCGGGATTTGATATATTACCTCGACTGAATTTAGAAAGTATATTATATGAAAATTTTTTAGATATATAAGCAGGAACTTTATAAAACTTGAAGAAATAATAAAAAAGGAATGCGGATATGAGTAGTGTGAAAAATGTGGAAGGATAAAAAGAAAGTGCAGACTGGAGTGTCAAATAAAAAATATGAAAAGAAGGTTTTCCAGAAAATGTAAAAAGACTGCTTTAGAAAATGTGACTAAAGTTAGTATAAAACTCAAGAGAAAAACTTTCCTAAGCCAAGTATCCACCATCACGTCAGCCAAAATAAACTAATCAAATTCAATCCTTCACTGTCTAAAAAAAAATCCTCCGCCTCACATCCCAAAAACTCTCGACAAAACGCAATGAATCTTCCTAACCACTCCTTAAATACTAAACGGTGATTCCACATCCCGCTGACAATGTGGATCTCTCCTCTCTCTCTCTCTCTCTCTCTCTCTCTCTCTCTCCATCCCTTTATGACGCTCCTCGTGCACGTCAAACTCATTTCTCCATATTTACTCGCTCGCTCTCCCTCTCGCTCTCGTACAGGTGTAGGGGTTCTTGTTTACATACTCGCGCGCCGTCATCCTGTAATATGCAGCTGTCGCCAGGCAGTGCGCCCCTATTTGTATACGGCCAAACTAGAGCTGGAGAGCCAGAGAGAGAGAGGAGAGTCGACCCTATACATAATGCCGCGCGATTGCGTTTTCAGTGCGTTTGTAACTTCTGGCCAGGTAGCGCAGCGTGCGTGCTATTACAGGCCGCGCGCAACTTCGCGCTGGAACGATGGCCGGCGCACTCTGGGACATTATCGGGGTTATGCTTCGATTATCGTTTCCCTGCAGCTCCATTGCAGCTCTCTGCTACCGCTGCTGCTGCTGCTGCTGCTGCTGCTGCTCTCTCGGCCGATTTTATCGATAAGACCGAGCGCGTAAGCTAGGCACGAGTTATCCTCCCCTGGCAAGAGCTGGCTTTAATGGGGAAACTAGCGCGCTTAGCCCCCCCCTCTCCTCTTCTGGGATCGCGGCCTCGTAAATACTGCACTTTCGCGAGCTCGCGAGTATAGCGGCTCTTGCGCGCATGTAAGCGTATTTTCTTCGCTGTTTATGCTTCTTTATACCGCTGGGAATGAATGGCCCAAGTCACTCGCCCCCGGAGTGCTGCGGAGAGTTTGACGAGGGATAAGTTTGCGCGAGTCTCTTCTCCCTGCATTTTGACGCTGCGTGAGAGCGATTAATTCGGAGCGGCCTGAATTATAGTAAAATGAGCTTGAGATGCGTCGATATACTTGGCTGGATGAAGAAAGGTTGGGAAAATGTGTGTACTCGTCAAGGGCAGTGAAAGGTTTGACATCTCAATAGTATGATAAAATTAGCTGTCGATATTTTTCGAATGTACTTAATTAAATTTGCTATTGTTAAATGGTCGACTGGTGGAGAGATGAAGTGTGCCAGGAATTAGTAAAATAGCGTTATAATTTTGGCCGAAATTTATCGACCAAATAAAAAGTTAATTAATTTTGTTTTAATAAATGTTTAGTTTTCGTTATACTTATTTATTTATGGCTATTGGGATTTTAATTCAGAAAGCCTAAAATAGGTGTTAAGTATAACTGGAATTTCTGTATTTCGGTGAAATAATAAGAGGAGTTGACCTAGTTTTATATTAAGTTATAATATTGTTCAGTTTAAGTCCAATATGATGTTCCATAGATAAAGTATTGAATATTATTGATTAAATAATATTAAATACGTTGTTAAATTAATAAACTTAAAATAATGTCTTTATACTGTAATATTCTTATTTTTATGTTCGTTTTAATGAAGCAAGTTTTATCCTGTAATTATTGCATATGCTTGGAAATTATACCAAGTTAATATTTAATAAAATAATTTAAAGATAATTTTTTTACAATACAAGATTCCGCAATTTAATTAATGCTGTTTTTAATTAATTCACAACTTTCAAAGCTTTTAATGAAGCTTTTTTTCTCTAAAAGAGAAATTTCACCCTATCGGAAGAATCAATGTACTTCCTTCTTTGAATTTTAAGTCCCAGGAGTAGGAACTTTTTAAGCTTTTCGAAGCCTTTTAACACAAAGAAGATTTAAAATTACCCCCTCAAAAAAAGTTGAAGGAACCGGAACGGCCTCAAAATCGATAAAACAATAAACAGGCCGCGGCCGTTCTCCGGCACATCCCCTTAAAAAAATCCGTGCCAGGCAAATGAAATTCAAGTCCCGCAAACACCTAATTCCGCTCGTCAGGCGGAAGGCGAAACAAATTCTGGCTTGTGCGAAAAGTCGCGGGGAAAAATTCGCGGCCCGCGCTGGCGCGCATATCGAAGGATCCGCCCAGCGAGCTCTGCAGGAAAAACGCGGCCCGCTTTTGTACTATTTCCGCGCGCGTCTCTCGGGCGACATTCTCGGCGCGACGCGCTCACGTTTAACCGATATTACGAGTTTCGAGGCGCGAAGTGCTGTGCTCCTGGAGAGAGAGAGAGAGGGAGAGAAGAGAAAGTGGGAACGAGAGAGGAAAGCTCAGTGGAATATTGAAAACGCCGAGGGAAGAGCTAGAGAGGGAGAGAGGACTTGTCACGGGGAGTCGCCGCGTGGAAACTGATATTAAACGGAGAGCGCGCGAGTCGCTTTCGCCTCTTTTTACGCCTTCCTTTTATTGCCCGACGTCGTTTTGGAATCCGGGCCGCTTACCTGACGCTACAAAAGCTCTCGCCCCAAGCTGCCTGTCCCTCGAGTTCCGGAAATATGAGAGAGAGGCAGAGGCGCAGAGGAAGAGAAAGTGAATCTCGAAAATTTACACCGCGCAGTGGCCGTTTAGTTTTCCGCGACGCAGTTGAAGGCGCGACTGCCGCGCGAGTCCCGGATTTACGATCGCGCAAACGAGCCTTGGGATTTAATTACAATAACCAGCGAGCCCCCGCGCGCGCGCGCGCGCACGTGAGTTTCCGCAATCAGAGCGCCACAAATCCCGCTAATGAAACACAATGAGCGGCAGTAGCTTTAAAAGCGCCCGCGGCTTTTCTTTCTTCTTTCCTCCCTGCGCTCTCGGCAAACGAAGCAATAAAACGTCCTGAGAAAAAGGCATACGGAGCTGGGCCTCTGCGCGCCCCGCGGAGAAAGGAGCGCGGTAAAAAATAATGGAAAGAGGAAGGAGCACTGCTTGCAAGCCAAAGAGAAGAGAGAGAGAAAAAAGAGAAGGAGAAGCCAGAGCACAGAGAGAAACTAGTAGCGCTCGCGTGCGCGCGATAGTCTAATTGCCTTGAAAATCGCGCACAAAAGCTCGCCCCGACCGCCGGGGCAAAGTAGTTCAATCTTCGTCGAACGAGCGAAGCACAAAGTTTCAGCGCGCCTTTAGCTCTTAGCGGCTCGCTCGAGCTTTCAGCGCCCTTTAACCCCCCCCCCCCTCCGCCCCCTCGATTTCCTTGCGAAGCAGAGTGGCAGGGGGGAGAAAGCTTTCTTGGCCGCGGCGCATAAGTCACTAATTCGGCGCCGGCGATGTAAATTAACGTCCTCGCGGAATCAATGATCGGAAAGTAACGCGGGTCCGGCGGCTTTTTTGGCGAGCGGGCGCAGAAGAAAAAAACAAAGCGAGGAGCGCGCGGAGTATATACGCGTGATTCATGCCGGCCGGCGCCAAGTGGAGCGAGAGAGAGGGATGGGAATTAGCAGAGCGCGAGGGGGATGAAAAAAAGTTATTGGAAAACGGCCCGTACTTTGTTGTAAGTTAGTGTTATGCTTGTCAGAGCGGGTTGTTTTTTCGCGTTCGTTGCGGTCTGAATTTATGTAAGGTCGATGGTAAATCGGCTCGTTATGAATTTCGGATTAAAAAAAGAAGAGCAGCTCTAGCGTCTTTTGTTTTGAGAGCCCTCTCTTTTATTCATTCGCTCTTTCCTCGGAAATTCAAAGTTTCACAATGGCTTGATCTCAAGTTCCGGCCGTTTTGCAGAGCTGAAAGAGCAGCGGCCGCATTTATTTTGCTCTATGTAAACCTCTGGGCCGCTAAGCTTATTTTGCAAAAATTATTAATTCGCGCGGGATTAGCACGGCAAAATTTATCAAATAGCCATGGCAAAGAAGAGTTCGCGTCGAATCCATCACGCGCTTTATGCATATTTATGGCTCGAACGCGCTATTAAGTTTACCGAGGCCGAGCGCTGTCTTATGCCTCGAATCTCCCCTGTAATATTTAAGACTCGCGGGGCTAAACAGGTGGAGGCATGGTTAAATGAGAGCGCTTCGGGTCTACTTCGAAAAGTCGATTTTCAAGTTTCGCATTTTTAACGATGCGAGGCGCTCGCCAATTAAATTTACTTTAACATCTTGTAATAACAAGCCTATCTTGTTATAGATTTATTTAGTTATTTATTGCAAATAACTTTTAGCTCCAATTAAAACTTTCGTTTAGTTTTTAGTTGGCGAAATATTCCAGTGTTTAGCGTTACTATAAAATTTAACTTTCAAAACAATGTTTAACAATCTATTAAGGATGAAAGTATTTGAAAGTTGAAAATTTGTTTAAGAAAATTAATAGAAAGAAAAAATGTGAAGAGCTCTAAATTGATTACGCCTCATTTACTTTTTATCGAATGCTGCTTTTATAACGTGCCGTTTCAGTTATAATAAATCGTTTTTTATGAAAAGCATGACTTGCTTCTAAATTTATGCATACAATTATTAATGATGATAAGCAAAAAATATTTTTTTTCTCATTTGTAAGAAAAAATCATGAATCACTTTGACTTCAAAGCTAATTTTTTTCTTCTAGCAATCATCAAAATACTGCACGCGCTTTAAATAATTTTTGGGCGTCATCTTATGTGAATATTTATCTTATATGTATGCTAAAACCCTTGAACAATTCAATCGACATATATTGTGCTGATAATATATTGTCTTTTTTTCCGAGGAAAAATAAGAATGGTATTACAATCTCTTAAAACACGTTATTTCTGATGGCTTTCAGTTTACTTTATTATACATATTAATAGGTAAAGTAACAGAATTTAATGGCTATATAACAGATGTTCAATTATATTCAAAGAACACAGACGTTTGTTAGTATTATGAATTGAATGAAACTGGTGATTGTTCACTAATTACTTAGTAAGCCCATTCATTGTTTTGAGCGACATCAATCTATCTCGTTGGTAATTTACTTATTGTCAAACATTTCTATTTTAACCACTGATTAATAGATTACCCTGCAAATCCCTCAAACACATAACACAATCATTTACCCAGTCCATCGCAATACAAATTAAAAAAAAACAATCAAAATCCATCAGCCCACACAACCCAAAAACAAAGGCACCCACCACCCACCA
>JAPYZA010006894.1:0-10628 GCA_030522685.1 Eupelmus azureus
ACTTTTTAAAGGAAATTTCAGCTATTAATCTTCAATTATTTATTGTCTATTCTAACCGTATTCTCAAAATTTCAATAAATGTTTAAAAGTTTAAAACGAATAATTTATGCTGATAGTGGTATAAAATTTTTTAATTTTTATCCTTGTCAATACTTAGAAATAGTTTTGAAGCCAACTAAAAGTCTAAAAGCCTTATAAATCTGAAACCTTAAGTACTCATAACAATTTCCTTCAAATTTCCTACTCAATCGCGTTAATAAATTGTCAAATCCATCACCAACGCACATCTTGCCCAACCCACAAAACCGACAAAATCATCACCCCTTTCTCAGCGATCCGCACCACAGCACCTCGATGAAATCATCATCAGCGAATTACGCGACACTCGTAATTACCATCTTAGTGACGGCCAAATTACTTAGTTGCAAAACAAGGAAGCCGCAAGCCTAATCACCACCTCTAAATCATCAAACTTGCAAGACACCTAGCGTTGATTTACGCACACCCAACTCATCTTCAACACTTCGAAATCCCTCCCAAAGCAAACCATCAGCTAAAGCAATCCTTATGCAATCTTTCTCTCAATTGCATACACACGCATCCTAATCCATTCAGTCTCTCGCTCGAACCGTCCGGAAAGAATCATCGCACTCATGCAAAAACGTCCCGGCCCTATCTTCCGTTTCCTCACGATCATACCGATCTCGTAATCCAAAAAGCCCCGAGCCGGTGATTATTATTTCACGCGTAACATCGCGCGCGTTTTTCGCGCTCGTAAAACGGGAGCCGCTTTTTCGTGAAAGCCGGATATGCCAGGAAGTGCGTTCGCATGGCCAGAGGATGTGGGCAGTTTCTGGCTGAATGATATTTAGGCTCGCTCTTCCCAGCGCCGTCTTGTACCGATTTGGCTAAGAATAGATTTTAACGGGGGGCTTTCTACGCGGAAAAATAAATTTGGAATAATGGGTGGGCGTTAGGTTTAGAGTGGCTGGTTACATCGAGGCTGGTGTGCTGATTTTTTGGCTATTCTTGGACGCATTGGGTAACGGATAGGAGAGAATAATAAATTTAAGCTGATCGTTGGAGCTGGTTGGGATGGAAGTTTATGGAGGAAATGCAATTTTCTCATGAGGTAAATCATTGTGGTAGGATCGACGTTTCCTTGTTCGTAGGCGCGGACGTTGCTGCAGAATGACTTGCGGATAATTGGGTCAGTTTAGTGTTTGCGTTTGCTAATGGGTTGATTTTTGGGAAGTGGGTACTATTGATTATTGAGTACTGGTATTTGTCTTATTACATATTTTTGATAGATCCAACCAGTTGCGATAAATTCTCTGTAATGAGTAAAACTGGTAAAGAGGAGACGATTACCAGAGTTTTATAATCTTAGGATGATTTATCACAAAATGATGTAATAAAAATTAGTCACTGCGAAGCGCTACCGTTTTTCTGACATCTCCTATCCTATACAACTGATGCATCGAATAATTTCCAGAGTTTCCTGATGAAGTCATCTAATTTGCATAAAAGAGTGAGAATAATCGTTATAACACACATATTAATCTTGTTTACACATCTCTTCCCAATCCCTCCAAAAAAGAATCGCAGAAAAAAGCGGCAACGAAACAATCTAAACACTCCAGAACAACAAAATCATGAAAATTTCGCCCGATAAGTATGCATTGCGTAAGCGAAGCCTGGCACGCACAAAAATGCTAATCTGCGCGAGCGCGCGAAATTCGCCGTAATTTAAAATTGCCTTTATTTGCCCGAGCGCCGCGCGCACTTTCCAATTGGCAATTGCAATTGGAAAGCGCGCCTGGCGTACTGGTGTTGTGTATACAGCCCGAGCAGCTCGCAAATGATCAGCGCGCGTAATTTTGGATGCGCCCCGAAACGTTCGCTTTCGCTATTTGGGCCAGGTGGCTTTGGTGAATGGAGCTGATGTGGTTTGCGGCAATGGGATGGCAGCCCTTTTGGTTTTTTCTATAAAAAGGATAAAGTGAGTTTAAAGACGTCATTCGCGTGTGCGTAAGAGATGGAGCTGAGATTGCGGTGAGCGGAAAGGGCGTGGTGAAAGAGAGACTTTTAAGAGCGATGGTTTTGTTGAAAGATTTTTTATTTTTAGGCTACTGTTATTTGTTTGACATGCGAGTATTATTTTTTGTTAGATTTTTGTAATATAAATCTAATGGTAAATTTATTTATTGGTCAGGTTGATGAGGCAGAGCGTATACAATTTTGGCCTCTATCTACGCTGACAAGATTTAAAATATTTTTTGCGTACTTAATAAAAAATTATGTAAGTGGCACTTATTATTTATTTTTTATCTTCGTTGAACTTTATCTCACTGCAGAGCAAGCCATAAACTTGCAAGATTATCATGTTTTTTATTTTCGTTCAAATATTAAAAAAAAATGATTACAATAATCAAGTATAATAATTGTAAAGTTTATTATCATAATATATTATTAACGCTTTAAAAAATTCTACTTAAGTAATATTAGTTTTGATGTTCGTAATTTTAGTTATTATATATATGTGCAAAAATATATGTAAATTACGAGTATATTTGTTTCGTAAAATAATTCTTTCCTGTTATTTATACAAGCATTTATCATTTACAAAAATAGTAAACAAATTAACATTTTGATAATTTTAAATAAATTTCCTATACAACAAGTTCTTAAATTTTTTAAATACTATTTTTAATGTTTACTTTATTGTATTATCAAAATTAAAACGAAGTAAAGTTTTAGTATTAAATTAGTATAATATTACATTTCATAAGCGTTGTACAGTTGTTATAAAAATATGCATAATTAGATTATCAAAAATAAAGTTTAGATAAGAAGCGGTAAGACTTGTCAGCATTTTACATATCCTAACTAAATATTTCATTCTATAAATTACAACCTACTCTAATCTTAATTCCTAAGATATTTTTTGCATTGTCATACACCTTTTTAGGGCTCATTTAACTTCCAACAACCTACTCCTCATCTCCTACCAATTCAAACAATTCAGTCACATCTCCAATCCAACTATCAAACACCTCTCCAAATTAAAAAAGAAAATCCTTAACCCTAATTTCGCTCCGTCAAATCTACCTTAATCCCTCGCAATTACACCATAACGACCGAATCGCGTTTTCCTCGCCGCATCCACTATATAATTCTACGACTACGAGTGGCATTTCGGAAATTCGCTGTACAATTTTAATGAATGAAAGGCTCGCTTCCTTATTGGTCGCGTGCGCGCTCTATCGTATATATAAATTGCGCGCACGCAATTGCGAGCGATGATTTACAAGCGGCACGAAAGCGCGAGTGCCAAGGTGAAAGAGAGAAGAAGCGCGAGCTCGCTATATATATATATATGGTTTGTCGCACGGTCCGACAGTGAAAGGTTGGAGCGAGTTGCTCCTTATATGCTATTTTGCAGGGAATGTTTATTTATGTGCGGATTTTTTTGCGTTTTTTTGTAAGGCTTGTTATTTTTAGAGGTGATTAAGGGTTGGAGGTAATGAATGAATAATATGATAGGCGCTTGTGATTTTTAGATCTGTATAATTGTGATTTATGGCACTTTGAATTGCTTTTGCAGTGCTTTCGCGTTAAAATAAGTATTTATTTGCGTCGTTGCTAATCACTATATTGTTATGTTTTTGCTTAATTATTAAAATTTAATAATAAGATGGAGTAAAGTTAATGAAAAAATATTTAATATGATGATAGTTATTACTGTACTTTTTCTTTGGTAGACAAAAATAACTACGGTTACTATCGTGTATTTTTAAGCTAAGTATTTAAAAATTATCTGTTATGTTTCTTATAATTAGATTTCACTACAAACAGTATCTATAATTACCTACTCTTATATCGATTAATAAACGAGCATTAACTTATTATATTCCATTTGATACATTTTGTTATCAAATCAATACATCAGATAATTTATATAAATTGAATAAAAATTTATAGCCAAAATGATTTTTTTTACAAATCAACTGTCAAAATATTTCATCTTACAAAAGTGAATCAAATAAATAATGTATGACCTTCATTTAGAATCAAATAGGGTCTACGCTTCCAATATAAAAAAAGATGTATCTTCTACGCTTATGCGCAAGAGATACATCTTTTTTGTATTACGCTATTAGTCTTCTACTTTAGAGTGAAAATAATGCATTTAGTACGTACACAAATAATCTCAACCAGACTAACTACACGAAACACGCAACTTTCCGCTAAGCGCAAATTTTTTCCCTAATTTCACTAAGTCTTACTTTTCACAAAACACGCCGCTTCAATAAAACCGCGCGTGCAGCCGAGCCGAGCGATTCGGCTCACATTGACGTCCATCGTTGCGAAATCCAGCCTCTCGCGGATTAATCGCCGCCACGTTTCTAATCGCCTATCGCCACGCGCATATATACATGAAGTCCCTGTCTCTCTCACGACGGCGCGAAGGTCGCCGAGAGATTTCCGATGTCGATAAATCACTTTTTTCTTCGCGAAGAGTTTCACGTCGTCTCCTGGCTTCGTTTTCTAATCGTCTTGCATTCGATCGTCGATCCTTGTTTGAGGATGAAAATCGATGTCGAGGTGGGTGCGTTGGGTGAGATACGTAGCTTCACGTGGAGACGAAATTCAGGTCGCTGTATCGGCAGTTATCGATGGTTAGTAGCTGCGGCTCGTTGGCTTCTAGGGTTTTCGAGTTGACTGGGCAGACTGTGATTCTGGAAGAGAGAAATAAGTGGTTTAGGGTGAGTTTTATTGAGTTGGTTTCAGATGATTGTTTAACTGTTTTATTATTGGGTTGTTACTTTATAGTGGTAATTAATTGGACATTTAAGAAAGCTAACTGTTCTTTATGATGAGTTGTAATACGTTTATCCAAACTGCTTAGTACGAACAAGTTAGAAATTTTACATTTTTTTAGCTGTATGATAAATCAAATACAGTTTAAAATGAATATCTTAGACATGTAGTCCTTGAACTTAAACTTCGTAATACGAAGTAGCGGTGTGTGTATACACTTGCATAATTATTTTAATAATTCGACATTAAAAATAGCTTAGTATAATGAAAACCCTATTTTATAATCAGCTATTTTGCATAACGCATCAAAACTCACTCGCATATCTCAACTACAAAAATCATTTCAACATTTCTTCCATTCATCATCATTTAAAATTCAAATCCATCAAAAGCCCACCAAACCATCCCACCATTCTAGCATAAACCACCAGATACTCACTCATTATGGAACTCCAGGCTCTTAATCGTCAGCGAATCTATATACGCCTTGGACTTAGAAGTCAACCTCCACGTCAAGGGATTAAACCACGTCGTCTGGTACTCCCAAGTGATCTCAACCGCTTCGATCTTCCCGACCACATCACCTGGAATGACCACCGTATGCCTGGTACCTGGCTCGTAATACTTGGAATGATCGCTCAAAGCCATCCTCTCGGTGCTCTTGCCCTGGGGTCCTATAGCTCTGATCGCGAACATGCCCACCTCGCCGCCGTAGCTCAGGCTCTCGTTCGTCTTGGAGATGTTTATCGTCACGCGGTAGTGAGCCTCTGGGAGGAACAAAGCAGACGGAGGAAGCGTTAAATCATCGTGAGCTTAAGAAAGTCGCGGAGTTCAGGGAGAGAGAGAGAATTGTGAGTGTCTTGCTGGGGACGGATGAAAGGCTTGTATATAGAGGAGCGGAAGGAACTTGGGAGTGTGTATTGCGGCTGTTACGTGAGGCAGTTGTGCGTGATAGGACAATTAGCGTGGGTGGGACTTTTCGCGTGTGTGGATAGGCGATTGAGGAAGAGATTTTCAGATTGTTGAGCTGATGGTATGGCTGCGGTGAGAAAATTACGGGGCTGGAGGTATAAGTTTATTGAAAATAGTCGGAAAGGTGGGTGATTGTTATGACTTCGGTGAGCATTGATAAAAGGCGTATGAGTCAGAAATTGAGTTTGAAAGCTCATCTAGTCGGGTAAATAAAGATTGTATTAAAGTAAACAAAACTTATTAATACTAAACTACAATCTATGCAATATAAGAAAAATTTAGCCAATTTTCGAAATTGATTCAATAACAATTTTCCCGATAACTACAAATTCTCTCCAAGCTATGATCGTTCCACCAAGAAAATATCGACTTCCGACCGAGCTACAATTTATATTTCCACTAATCACAACGAAAAGCTTCCAAAGTACCACGTACGCCAATCCGCCGCCAAAGCGACAACATTCCGCGCAAAATAACGAAACAGCAATACGCATAAAGCAAACTTACTGCAAAACGGCTTGTCCCTTCCTGTCATCAGGTAGACGGAAGCGTGATGATTGCCGGGCTGGGCCTGGAAGCCGAACCTGGGACAGTGTTGCTCGACGCAATCGAAGCAGCTGCCGTTTTGAAACCTCTCCCAGGAGGTGCACGGCACAGACAGGAACGGACAGTTGGTGTTTATGCTTTCTATGAAGTACTCGTAACTTCTTATGTGATTGCAGCCGAGAAATCTTTTGATTCCTGCAAACGCGAGGATAAGGCCGGCTTTAGTATTGCGTTATGCCGATGACGGATGTGTGTAAATTAAGTTTTTCTTTCTCGCTTTGAGCGCTGAGGAAAATGTCGTTAAAATCTGGAGTTTCATGCCCACTGTTACATTGGTCGCGGAAATGTTTCTTACTTGATGATCTGTTGCATCGGCTCGGTAATGGGTTTATTGCATGTTGGTTTTTGGACGGCTGTGTAGGTATTATTACCCGCATCGGACCAAATAATTTCGTTTGACTATATAGTGCAAATTAAAAAACTTGTAAGTACGTATAAAGGCAAAAGTGACAGTAATATCCTCGTAATAGTATGAGAATTAAAAATACGACATTTTTGAAATTACACTCTAATAATTTGTTTCCTCAATTCTCAAAGACAGTACTATAATCATTCATAATTTTCTTTTTACCCCGGAAGAAGCTGCCCTTTTCCTGAGAAATCGAGCTGAATACACCCTCGTTGCATCCCGGCTGATTTCTGCCACCGTTTGGATAAAAATCTATATGAGCCACAGACTCTTTGATACCTAGTCCACCACTAATGAATGGACTGCAGTCAGTATGTATCGCCGTGACAAAATCGGCATCGGTCGGATCTAATCGCACCATTGGGTCGGTGTGGCTGAAGTGAGGCTCGGCTGGGTCGAGTCCTGAAAAAAATTATTTATTTGTTTAGGTAATTATCTAGAGAAAAAAATCGTGATATTTTTAGTTTTTGCTAATTTGAGGGTATATTATGAGTTTGTTGGAATGTGAATATCATTCAAGGATCTGTAGGAATATTTTAGCAATTTTGGATACACATCATGTAAGAAAAATAAAAGCAATTATTATTCAAGGACTTATGTAACCATTGATCTTCATCAAGATATCCGACTAACCTCGTAAATTTAAAATTTATTTCCTTCTCAATTTCAACTCAAGGATTCGCCAATTTTAAATTCTGCCATACTTATAATCTCTACCTATACCCAGTTCTCATATCCCACAGAACATAGCAAAAACAAAACTCACCCGCATCTCATCGTTCCACTTCCTCCACCATCAAAACCCCCCTTAATATACAAAAAAAAAAAAAATCACATTAAACTCCACATACTATCCTACTTCCGGGTGCGCGCTCGGCTTTGTTGGCCAATCCAGGCGCGCGACGCCGCGAGTTTTCGAATTGCCACATTTTCGGTAATAACACAGAGACTTGCGTTGCTCCGCTTTGCGCAACGCAGCACTTAAACACGGGCAGACGCGCCTAGAAGCTGGAATAACTAGTATATATATGTGCGTATACGTACGGAGAACGGCGCAGTCTTTTATTGCGATGTTTTCATTTTTTTCACGGCGATCGTTAAGCTCCTTTTTCTATTTTTGTTTCTTTAAGGCCTGTGCGAGGGGTTCGCGGAGAATCTCGAGTGGAAAGACAGTCACGGCTTGTCGATTATTCTGTAATACGCGTTATGCGTGTGTATATGTAACCATCGGATTACCGGCGCTAGTATAAAACGATTCTAATTGATGGATCGAGGAAGTCTGGTAAAAAAAACGAGCTATCGAGAAATAAATCGTGCACTTGGCGGATTAGTGTTTGAAGATTTAGAGGAAAAAACATCGGCGTTCTCAAAGCTCAGCTGCGCGCGTTTCTAAATTTAGCTAGATTTATCAGGAACGGTTATGGCATACGTGCAATTTCAGAGATCGAGGAATAAAATGGTCTCGAATGAAAAAAACTAGCCGCGCTGATAGCCGTTTTCTTTTTAGCCTTATGATTGATTGCGAATTCCTGGTACGCGAGCGGCTTTCTTTTATTTCGCAGCGCGGATCCGCGATACAGGCGGAGAGGGGCGATTTATTAAATTATATAAAGCGCTGCAAAAAATTTCAATAACGATTAAAGTTATCTCCCCGAGGAGGTTTCACGGCTTTGGCAACGTGGATATGCGTGTGTGTGTACGTCGCGTTTACAACGGTGCTCGTAAACATTACGTCAATGCTGGGAAATTAATTGTTTGCCTGCTGTGCGGAGTCTAAATATTTTTTTTTTCCTCGATCGGCGTAACTTTTATCAAAAGCGACTATGCAGGCGCTTGTTTAAGTGTCTGAGTGAGTGTAGTTCTCTTCTTAATGATAGAATTGACTTTTTGGCCTAAACGTTGTATATTGGACTTTAAAATTGAGTGCGAGGACTGTCTCATTTTTCTACATTGCATACGGTGACAGAAAAATTAAAAAAGGATGATTATTATACTTTTCATTTTTACTGATGATCTTAGGTTAATGCATCCAAATACGTTTTGAAAGTATAACAAATAGTGTTTTCGCTAGTATTGGCATTACACGACAAGGAAGCATGGTGCGAAAAATTATGCGAGAAAAATCTTACGCATAATTATTACTCGGAAAAAAGTACTTGACTGTAGTGTTTACATGCTGCCGTGAAATGGTAATTTCTAATAACCGGAATGCTGGCAGTGTCAATGAACCGCGAGGAACTTTGGCATAAAAAATCGTGAATCACTGTTTCGTGGTAGTCGTAAATATTGCTTAACTGTGGCGACAACAAAACGTGTTGATGGATTTCATTTACATAAATTTAATTCAATAAACCAAGTTTTAGTTCTGGAAATATAAGAAAAGTAAACTTAGGAAGTTTTTAAACTAGTAGATTAAAACATTGAGTGAACCCTAAACAGGGCCTAACTAAATTGCTTGCAATTATTAATATAGTTGTATTTGTTAGTTATGGTCGAATTAGGTCCTGATTAGGGCGTAACAAAATTTAAATGATTAGGCCCAACTAATTAATTTTCTATTCCGACATAACTA
The DNA here is from genome assembly GCA_030522685.1 of Eupelmus azureus. Taxonomy (NCBI): domain Eukaryota; kingdom Metazoa; phylum Arthropoda; class Insecta; order Hymenoptera; family Eupelmidae; genus Eupelmus; species Eupelmus azureus. Next base: position 9,384 of record JAPYZA010006894.1, read on the forward strand.
CTTATAACTTTGCTTTTTATTTTTTGGTTCAATCACAAAGTGGTTATAATATTATTAATATCATTTAAACACCTTTAATCAAAAAATCAATATTTAATCTGTAAACAATTACAGATTCCAATCAAATAAAAAAAGATAAATAAAAATCACCCTAAAAAACAAACATTATCCTTCTCACGCGAAAAAAGAAGATCTCCCCAACGCGAGTAAGCGAGCCGCGCGGCGGATGTAGATGCACACGCGTATCCCTTTGAACTTTACGACTTCCATGACATTTCAGCTCTGCCACTTCTTGTCCGCTTGTGCTCTCTTACTACCGCTGTTTACTTCATTGCTGTCTTCGGGCGGGTCTAAAAGAGCAAAGGGCGTGGTTCGAGCTGCGGGTGTATAACCCCGAGTGTGTCAGTTCCTCGCTGCGCTCCCCGTTTATGCTCCGGTAATGGCTTTTGTATCCGTCGATTTGAGTGGCTTTTATGTACGCGAGTCTTTGTGTGGTGAGTGGGATGGGTATTGTACGCTTGGGTTTGGATTTTGCGGGGTGAGGGTGGGAGGATTGATGGTGGGGATGTTGAAAATTGTTAATTTTTTTGTTATGATTAATAATTAATGTTGAAAATGTCTGTAAAACGCTTTATTGTCTTTTGATTGGTCATCTGAATAAGGTAGTTTTCTAATTAAAATAAATTAAATAATATTTGTTATAATAATGCTAGTCTAGAAATGTTGAAATTTTAAATAAACAATTATAATTTCTTCAATAGGGTTAAGTAGAATTAGAACTTGTAGATATTACCATTTTGAATACGAAGAAGTGAAGGATTTTGTAATGAAGTATTTTTCCTTTGTAGTATTACAAATTTTATCATTGAAAATGGTAAAAAAAGAGAAATATATTAATTATAATTTCTTATCTTGTTTTCTCGTGTTTTCTTGACAATTTTTTAATAAAACATAAACCAAATTTAAAAGCAACTTTTCAGATAAAAGTTTAATTGAAGACTCGATAAATTATTATTTTTAAGCTACGTAAAACAATAAAAGTTTTGCCTTTTAGAATGGTAAAAATAAATAAATTCAAAACTTTAACCAGTACCAACTTTGTACTTTAATTTCTACAATAAATAACCATAAAATGATGGCAATAATTGCAAAAAGTCGAGCATATTTTAAGTTATGATCATAACAAATAATTTTTTACATTTTTATCTCTAAATGCAGCTCTTATTTTTCAACTTATTTTTATGA
>JAPYZA010006895.1:0-10627 GCA_030522685.1 Eupelmus azureus
TAGCGAGGGCGCTCAGCTCATGAAATAATAATAAGAATGCAATTGTTTTAGTATAAACAAAATTAGTGCATACGATATACCGCTACGAGATCCTCTTAAGAGCATGCTTGATTTGAGTTGGCAAAGTGATAGGCACACAGTATATAAATAAAATTGTAACAGTTGAAGAAGCTGATCTTAAGTTAAATAGATATTATTATATGAATTATTGATAAATAATTCATATAAATATGTATTTATCGATCTACACCGAACCAAGCTGTTAATTTTTATATAAAGGGCAGAGCATTTGATATAAGGTGGATCAGCCTTACTGAGGAGTCCACTCTAGCTGCTCGAGGACGAAACGCCTTATTTCGGTTGGGCATCACGCTTTTCGGCCTTCGAATATTGGAGGAGAATGCGTGCTCTGCCGTTTATATCAAAATGAACAGCTTGGTTTGGTGTAGATCGATAAATTCATATTTATATGAATCATTTAGCAATACACATAAGTCCCAAACGATAGCATCTTTTTCGAATTCAAAAAAAAAAAAATGATTGTACTTCTCTAAAGATTAAAGATTATAAATTTATATTTTTTTACAAATTTAACATCAAGAAGTATTAAAATCAGTTTGTAAAAGGTACCCTTTCATAACACTTTGGACTATGCCAATGTTACTTGCAGCTGGATAAAGTATCGATGTTAGTAATTTGGATATTTACCATAAAAAGAATCTGTTTCCAGATAACATTAGAAACAAGGTTCAATTGCTTCCAGTTGAGGAATTAATTTATTGTCAGATAGTTTTTCCATGCGTTGTCTTTCTGGACTCCTTTGCTTCTTTACTCTATTCTTCTCCCTTTAATTCAATATAGAATCTTCGATTTTAAAAAGTTTTCTTTTATTGTTTTTCATTGATGATTTATTTAACGATATGCCGCAGTCTTTTCGATCTGGTCTTGGTTTCATTTTCCTGTTTTGGTGACGTCAATTTTTCCTTACGCTGAAGTTGAGAATTTAGATAGAATTTTTTTTTCTATAGTTATAGTTTCTTCAACATCTGATTCTATATCTATTGTATCCGTAAATGCCGGAGTAGGTAGAGTGGTGTCTAATTATGTTTTTAGTCGGTTTAAAATTAGGAATAATGAATACATGAGTGGACTCTAATGTCACAATCTCGTCCGCTTCGGTAGTACCTTTTAATTGTACCATGGAAGTGGACATACACGCGGACTAGTTTGTCACTGTTTAATTCATACGCTCAATAGGCGCGCATGCGGTCACGCGTGGCACAGCCTCGCACACTGCAGTTTCACTTTTATGTCCGGTAAAGGTGGATATGCATGTCGCAGGTTCCTTGAAACTGTTAACCTTTAGAGCGCCGCGTCACGCCTCTAGGCGTAAGGGGTCTGACTCGCCAACATCTTAACTTAGTTTGGCCCTAACTTAGGGACCCTAGACCACATTTCTATAAAAAAATGCGATTTGCAAATTTTTCAAAACTCCGTCGCTCTAAAGATTAATAGATGATCTAGAAGAGGATATGCTTGCGGACTCACAACTCACAGTTTCGTCCAAGCTGTCGATAATGCTTTGTAGTGGGAGTGTAGTATGCTGGCGCGTAGCCTTATCGGTTACAGCTGCACTCATGCGTTTGATAGAGGTATAGAAACGCAATAAAAAGTTTACAAACTAATGGCTTGTTACTTTATTTAGTTGAAATTATTATTATTTTTTAATTTTCACAGGCCATGAGATAAAATTTTTTATCAATTGATTTACACAAAATACTAATATTGACTATTCCCTTATAGTAGAACAAAGTAAATTTTATTATAGCATATTAATAACAATATACTAATATATAAATATGTAAATTGTGTGACATACATATATACTATATGTACGCACAAGTTATATTCCGCGCGCGCATAATGGTTCGGACAGCGGCCGCTAGGCGGCGTCGCACTAAGCGAACGGCAAACACGCGATAAGAATAGCGAAGTCTAGTACTTAAGAAAGCACGGCCTAATGAGGCACATTTGAGATTCGGCTCGTTTTTAGTTATCGTCTCCGCTGGAGACATACGAGCAGCTTCTCCACCGGCTAGGCGGGTGCGACAGCTCAAGCCACTATAGGCGCGAATTTAAATTCGACACATCAAATTTAGTGGGAGCTAACCCACCTCCACCGCGAACATACAATTTGCATTCGTATACATTCACATGCCTTCCTTTCCCCTCTTCCCCCTTCACACACATTACACACACCCGCGAGTTCATAGAGTCACACCGGAGTTTGTTCGATCTCCCCCTCTCTAAAACTCAACGTAGATTTAGCGCACATAGTGTCATCGAGAGGGAGAGCCCACCACTAGCAGGGGGAGGGGGGGGGTAGCAAATGCGTAGTTATTGTTTATACTCCCTCTGCAAAATTGGTTGCCTTCTTCTCCTCGACGTAATCTATTCATGTATGAGCCGAGCGTCTGATCAAATCGTCTCGCGACTTTCTTGTGTTTCAGGCTAAATACTGCTGAGGGCGCTATCCACTAACTTGTACATCTAGCTTTAAGGGTATTCGAAATAAATGCTGTGTAACGCAGTTCTTATCATTTAAACATACATCTTTCTAATTTATAAACCCAGACTATTCTTCACGGCTTCCCTCACATTTCGTTTGGTGCGCTGTCTGCGGGGCGCGACCCGCACGCCACCAAGGTGTGAGTCCCTTCGGATTCGAGCCTACCGTTACAATTGTTATAAAATACATTAAAGTAGAATATAATTACATTAAAAATTAAATAATTAAATTGTATTATTAATTAAATAAAAAGGCTTTCTATTCGAAAGAGGAAAAATCAACCCCCGATATGTTCACTATGTATGAGAGAATAAAGGGGAAATTTTTTACATAAACGTCATTTACTTTGTTTGGGTTCGAGAATGCGATCATATCGTTTTTGATGGGTTTTAATGTTTTTTAAAACGATGTATTACGTTTCATTTTGCCGATTTATAGACCTTTCCAGTGAGAGTAAAAGTTCATTTTATCCCGCAAAAATGTATTTCCGCTAGTTTCTTTTTATTCCCCCTGATTCATTTTATTTCCCTACTTTCGTTTTGTTTCTGTTAGACGGATTTCATTCCCTGCACGCAATTAACCAACAGTCTGTATTCAATTATACGTAATTGCGCGCGTGAGCTGATTCACGCACTTTGTTTACGCATTTTAAAATATCTTTATAACAATGAGGGCTGTTGTCCAATTAACTCTAGCTTTTTTAAATGATTAGGGAGAAAAATTTTGTATGCATCAAGGGATAAGCTCGGGCCGCTAACTTCACCCGCGGGAATAAATACCAACTTTATTCCCTTGGTGCATAAATATTAAAAAGCTTCCCTAGAGGAAAACTCTACCCCCGATATGTTTACTCTGTATGGGCGAATGAAAGATAACGCTGAAATTGGCAGAAGATTCGCAGCAGAAGATTCGTAAATGCAGTGGTTCTGATTTCAGCACATGGTATATATATTCATCCTTCCCAGACCTGCAGGAAAATAGCCAGGGAACTGGAAATGATTGGGCATGTTCTGTAACGTCTTCCAGACCGACTGCAATCAAAACCACGATGAAACGCGACTTAGTTGCAAAATTATAAAGTTATTAATAAATAAATCTGTTATAAGGCCTCAAATGCCAAGGAAAAGAGCTAGAGTGCTGCGGTTTTGTCTAAAAGTATTATTTTTCGTACTAACTACTCGAAAACATCACAAACTGCATGAAACGCATAATTATTAACAATAATAAATAAATATTCATTTACAATAGTTAATAAAACAGAGGTTTCCCTATCACCAGAGCCACAGAAAAATAGCCAGGGGACTGGAAATGATTAGGCATGTTCGGTAACGTCTTCCAGAGCGACTGCGGTCAAAACCACGGTGAAACGCCACTTAGTTGCAAAATTATAAAGTTATTAATAAATCAATTATAAAGTTATTAATAAAGCTCTTGTAAGGCCTCAAATGCCAAAGAAAAGAGCTAGAGAGCTGCGTTTTTTTTTAAATTATTGGTTTTCGAGGTAACTACTCGAAGACATTACAAACTGCATGAAACGCATAATTATTAACAATAATAAATAAATATTTATTTATAACAGTTAATAAAATAGAGGTTTCCTTATCACCAGGCCCATAGGAAAATAGCTACGTAGTCGGAAATGATTAGGCAAGTTTTTTGTAACGTCCTCGAGATTCATCTGAATTGAAACGGTTCTCGTATTCTTACGTGCTCTCCCTTTTTGCCGAACTCAGGGCCACGATCTTGGACGTAGGGAGTTGTCGGCCCCATCTTTCTTTTTTTATAATTTTTATATTTTTTTGTTGATTTGTTTTAATCATTTTTTTTAAGTACAGAAATTTGAACTACTGTAGTTCGCTCACCACCGGTAGGTGACGTCATGCCACACGCAGTTGAAAAATCTTGCTCAGGGTATAAGAAGCGCCCCATTTCACCGATTTTTTCCCTCCACTTTTTCTTCCGACTTGTTCGGAAGTGTGTGCACTTGTCACATCGAACTATTTTTTAAATTTATTTAATACATCCGTAAGTCTTATACTGACTTAAATTTCTATGTTTATTGATGCACGTAATTTGACATTTTTATTTGGTTATGAGTTAATGAAAACAGTAAAAACATGTTTATTTAGAAAGAACGAATTGTAGAGTCTATTTGGCATTTATATCCACATGCAGATTATAAAAAATTGTCAGAAATTTTGTTAGGATCTTCGTATCGAAAAGAAAATTGTGAATGGGAAAAGATTACATTCCATATACTGCAAGATAAGCATAAAAAAGCTATCAAAAGTCATATTCAAAAATGTTTTCAAATGTTTAAAAGGAATAAAATGTTATTATTGATTTGCTGGAGAGTAAAAAGCAAGATATTAATACAATTGTTAATGTTACAATTGAAAATGAAGATAATTTAATTGGTCCTGTAAAAAATAAGTCCCCCTCTCCCTTAAGCAATAGTTATGAAAGTTTCTCAGTGTTCTTCAAAGATGAAATACATGAAAATATAAATATGAGAAGAAGCTACGATCTCAAAATAAATAATTCTGAATTTCCTGAGGTTCATGGTGATATTAATACTGAAAAGCCTAATACTTCGTTAGCATAGTCAAAAGTTTTCAATGAAATTGATAATACTAATGATCATTGCAATTTATCTACTTTAAATGAAGAAATACCAAAAAAGACAGTTGACGAGAATCTAATAGAAAAAGATTGTTTTACCATACCTTGGACATTTTTCGAAAGATTTTAGGAGGATGGAAAACAGTCTTTTAAAAAAGGATGGAGTCACGAAATGAATAAATACTTTGAAAATGTTAATAATAAATGTGTACTTAGTTTTAAGTGGCATAAATTGAATTACGGTATTCGTAAAAACAAATATGTTCCCTTTACTGCATTTAGTGAATGTAAATTTGAAAATTGCTACACTTATACGTTTAGAATATATAAACCTATTCAGCAGGGTTGTTCTTCGATTGTTCAAGTATCTACAAAGGGTCTTTTTCATCATGATACTGGTGAAATTCATAAAAGATTTTATTCCGGCGAAATTCGGGAAAAGTTAGCAGAGCAATTAAGGCGCGAGCATGTTTAATATCTTAGCAGGAAATCTTCTTTCTGCAAATAGTGAAGATGTTTTAAAATCTGGTAACAGAAATCATGCTCTTTCCGGAATGCTATTAAATAAAATTGCAAGTGATGATAAAAAACGATTTGACTTGGATTCTGATTTCCATATGCATCTGATTAAATTAAAAGTATAATTTGATAATAATGGAGAATGGAAAGGTGAAGTTGTAAAAGGTTATATCCAGGGTTATACGATTTATCCAACTTTTTCTGTAACATTGTATGGTGAGCAATAAGCTCGATTAGTAATTGAATTAATGAAACATGAGTATGTATGTCTTCATTTCGACGCCACAGGTTCAATTTTTGCACAACCACCAAACTGTGAAAAAAGACCATTTTACTATTGTCTTATTATTTCAGGAAATAAGACAAGTTCACCAATTCCAGTTCTCGAATTTGTATCAGTCTATCAAATTTTCTTTCACTCCGAGGAGTGATCTTTTTATACCATGGGACCTTCTGACTGGTTCGCAGGCTTGAGCTAAAAATTTCTACGAGGCTGACTAAAATTTTAAGAGCCTGAAGGGTTTTCTCCTGCATCTGGAAATTCTAACCAAAAAGACGGTTGCAGACACGTGTTCATGTATTATCTAAGAACTGCTGCAGCTTTCCAGTCACCTACAAGCCGCATATTTACTGCGACGTGCTGGAATGCACCGTCTCCAGATCTGCTTACCGTGGGATATATCAGTTTTTTTGCCGTCATTTTTCACTATTTATTCTAGGCATCTACGGAATCTTTGGAGGTTAGTTTAGCCTCCTCTTCCCACGCTCCACGAAATAGTTTCAGAAATTGCCCGCCAGGTAGCGCCATGGCCAGTAACATCTCACACATAGAGGGTGTTTGCACTGTGTGTAACAAAAGGTCGAGGACCAGAGCTGTGCTCATCATTGGCGCTCGTTGTAATAAACTTTTCCACCGCATTTGCATAAAAATCGGAGTGAACGCAGATCAGAATGCGGGGAAATCACCAATACTATGTCAGAGGTGCAAAATCAACAAGGACGTCTCTCTTAAGACGGAGCGAGCGCCCGCTATGAACACCTCTATAGCGCACACACGCACGCTTGAACAATCTAGGCTATCTCCATCGGTAAGTAGAGCGGCCGCAGCGCTATCCACCTGCGCCATACATTTCTACAGGTATTAAATTTTTTCTCACTCATCGGAGTGATATTTTTATTTTGAGAGCCTGGAGGGTTTTGTCCTGCGCTGCGCTTTCTAACCTCCATCCAAGGACTACTTTCTCTCTTTCTCGTTTTCAGTCGGCTACATCGATGGTAATCTGTGCACTACATCTTACGATCTGCTTGCCATGGAGGGAGGATGGTTTTCGAGGTTTTCTCATGTTGAGGTCAGATAATTTAGAAGTATTTTGTTCGAAAAGACGGTAAGGTGCTGCTACGATGCCAGAATTGTACGATGCAGACGCGCGCATGGTGCGTCTTCGGTATTTGCGGCACTATCTCTCAGAGCAGGGGCATTCAAGATTCTATCATTCCTGACGCAGCATATCTAGGTTCAGAGGTCGTCACTGACATTTACGAACGTTTTAACGGAGGGTTTGACATGGTGGCGGCTGCGGCTGAAAAAATTGATCTAGTGCATAAAGAACTTTACTCTATCCCAAAGATATTAAATAATCTAGAAACTCTAACTGGTGCAATTAGCAAGATTTTTGATCATTGAGCTTGAATTGATGAATTGAGCCGTGGTTGTTGAGAAAACAAGAAATGTATTTATTTCTATACAAAATTGCACTGAGATGACGCGAGCCTCGTTCACGCAGCGAAGGTACTTTCAGTTGGGTGTCCGGCGGTAGAGAGAGAGAGTCAGCTGCTGCTGGTCGCGCACCGATCACATGATGTTCGGGTGGGGAGCGCACGCACACTTACATGTGTGAGTGCGCGCATACAATTAATACGCGAACTTTGCGATCCTGGTACTTGATATTTAAGGGTCGTAGATCAATTATTCTTTTTCACTTATATTACGCAATATAACATGTACATTATTAAAATTGTACGATTTTTGTACAATTTTGTATAAGACTTTCAGAGCTCTACGTATAGCCGGAAATTTTCAAAGGCGATAAAACTATGGGGGGTTGAGGTCACGTGAAATCAGTCCCCCTCCGATATCTTCAAAAAATGTTACAAATTTTGTAAATGTTAAAAATGTTAAAAATGTTAAAAATAGGATTATTGCACAATCTTATACACAAGATTTTTCAACGCTTTTAGCGTTTCAGTCCTTTAGAGATCTGTGTCAGAGATCTTGATGAAACTTTGGGATATATTTTGAGTTACCAGAAAATGAACAAACCCACAGTTGAAGGTATGAGTTATGGACATTTATAGTCTTATTTCTCAAAAAATTAGATTTTTAAAACGGCACAATGAAGCTTTCGTTTTCTAGTTTTATTTTATTTACACAAGTTTTTTGAGGACTTATTTACACTACAATTTTTACATTTTAAGTAGAAGTTTTATGAAAATCGTTAAAACTGCAACCTTTTTCACACAATCCATCGTAAAGAGAATAAAAAATATTAATCTGAAAAATAAGCCTTCTCAAATAATGGGAAAGTGATGAAGAAAACCTTCAAAATTGGTCAGTCTGCGTAAGTACGTAAGAAATATTAACACCTTTACAAATATGAAACACATTCTATAATTTAAAATCATTATATAAAACAAATTAATAAATAAACTCTTAAAATTTTTTTTAATTTTAAAAGTTTATTAAAAAATGAAAGCTTAAATTATATCATTTTAATAGAGAAAATATTCACTGAAATACAATCGTTCAAAAAATTGTAAAAAAATATTATAAAACGTAATATTTTTTAACCAAATAATTTCATATTCTGCGCAATGAAATTTGTTGTAAATATATAAAAACTACCTTTTCTTACATTTTTAAGTGAATTGAAACCATTTTACATGTCTAATTGTGGAACATAATAAACTAATTTTTTCAACTTTTTTACTTTGTAAGCAGACGACTATGGTGTAGATTGCGCTTCTCGTGACAAGCGCGGTGGAAAGAAGTCGTCTGGCAGGGCCTTTATGCCGATTCTTGATGGTCGCCACTTGCTTGATACCGTTCAAGCAAGAACACGGTGGCTTACCCTCGTTCGTTGTCTCTCCGCTGCGACCTACGACTTATTATAATTGAGGGTGATAGGAGCTGGAGAGGTAAGTACGAATCCAGGTAAGCAGATAAAATAAATCCAACACTTAAATTGACAAATCACTTTAGATTTATTCAAAAATTGTGTTTACAGGTGGTGCTTCTTCAGCGTCTGAATCAGTAGTGATCATACCAGAGCGCGCGGCCGGTTTATATAGCGCGAGCGCTTCTCCTGGGGAGTACCGATTGGACTGCCAAACGGACTGCCAAAGAACTGCCGATTGGCACTGCCGTTTGGACTTTAGTTTACGAAGGGCTATGTGGATTGCAGTGAATAATTGCAAAAATATAGACTTTTTTTGAAACTTGGCTCATCAATAACTCAATTCAGAGGGCCCATGGGACAGAATCCTTCGAAGGGCTTTTGTTTCTAGGTGAAAGACGGCAATTCCCCAAGTTTCATTAAAATTCATGAACCGGAGGGTTGATCTTCCCCTTGTAAGTATTCAAAAAAAGGATCGGATGAGCATTTAAATTCTGTCAGTTTTTATACTGTCGGTAAAACAGATGGATCTAGAGCTTGCACTCATCAGCTGATTAACTTTGTGGGAATTTTTTTCACGCGAAATCTAGGTAAAAACATCGGAGCCCATCGCGCAGTAAAACTAAAATTTTATATGTATATATATATATATATATATATATATATACACAGAGAAAAATCAAGGGTTCAGCGCTTGGTAAACTACACTGCGACTTCTCTTGCGTTGGAAGCAAACGAATTCTTGCGATGATCGCTAATGTTACCTATGTTGCAAGCATAAAGCGCCCCATGCGATGAACGCAAGAAGCCGAAGCGTTCAACACAAGGAGATTCATGCGATTTCTATTTGCGCTCTTGCGTTCGACTGGCAGGTGTGGTGGGGGTATACGGGCGCTCTTCGACTTTTCGGCAAGGCGCGCATCAAGCTTCTCACCTTTTAATACGGTGCTATTATAATATATATAAAAGACAAGGAGATGTTCTTGGCACGTTATTGATATTGACAAGATGGTGAGGTTCGTTTTCATATGAATGAATGTAGTAAGCATGGTAATGTTCATGAAAATATAATGTATGTAAATTTTTCTTTCTCTTTTTGTTGAAATAAATAATAAAAAATTGGTAGTAACGAGATTCGAATTATAATTTTTATTATTGTACAATTTTTATCGAAGTAATAAATAAAAATTTGAGGAATAAATTTGTATATATACACACACTCATAAATACATGGTATATTTATTGTAAAGTTGGAAATTCGTTCATAGATATAGTTTTTTAATGAGTTGTTGAAAATTGATCTTCGACGAACCAAGTTGTTGCTAGTAATATATTTATTTATTATTTAAAAGTCGACGTTTCGGAGGATTTCCTACCTCCCTTATCAAGACTAACAAGGTTAAAAAATTTTACAATTAGATGTTATAAATAATTATAAAATTACAAGAAAATTTCGAATAGACACAAGTACACACCTTAATAAATAATATACACTTCTTACATGGTTACTTAAAAAGTAGGATTGTATAAGATTTTTTTTTTTTTTATTACTAAAAAGGGACGAAAAGTAAGCGTTATTTATAAATCAATAAATTATAGAATTTAAATCAAAATCGTTAAAACCACGTACAATTATTACGGACACCTCGCGCACTGGCAAACTCCTGAGAACGCCTTGGCGAAAAGCCATTGTCAGGGCGGTCAAAAGGTGACTGACGCTAGTCGCGAAAATTTTGACAATATT
>JAPYZA010006896.1:0-15230 GCA_030522685.1 Eupelmus azureus
GCCTGAGAGGCCGCCTTCTCGCTTATTCACTCTGGACATCTGAACGAGAGCTATTCCACGCTCTAGTCGGATTTATCGGATATTTCGATTCAGCCGGGCTCTCGATGCGAGCATGACGCGCCATTACTGACGTCTAAATCGGCGGATAGTCTGGGTATTTCTGGTTTGTTAAACGGTTCGTTTGGTTTGCTTTTTTTTGTAACTTTATTGTTCGTGTAAGTAACGGTTTTTTTCGCGTGCCTGGAACTCCGCTACCGATCGGTATGTTTAAACAAGCCCGAGCGTCGCAAATGGCAGGAATCCAAATAGAAAAACTTTTCCTCTCTCCCATCCCCGCACACATACGAACCTTTCGAATTTCGACTCCAGCATGGCGTAAACGGTTTTTCGATCGATCGACCGCTCGTCCCGTCGTCGAACCGCCTCCTCTTTCCCTTCTTTCTCCCCGTCCTGGAATTCGTCGGGATTATTGGGCAATTTGTAATTAGCCTCGAAGAAGAACGCCACGGAAATCGATTTCGTCGACACTGGATCGTCGAGCGGCACCGCCAGGGCAAAAAACACCTGCAACATATAAGAGGAATACCTAGATGATATTCCATTAAAATGAGAGCTCACGTAAGCTCGGCTATATACACTTTCGATAAGCTCGAAAAAGCTCGGCGAAGACACAATCACGTCGCGCACGCGCACGATTAACCAGTCGTTATCACGCCGGGCCAACTTCGGCATCGATTTACAATAACAATTTCCATGCAAATAGCGCGAAGACTGTACATTTATTGAATTAAGCTAGTTACCAGAGTGCAGAATATGGCGTCTTCCTTTTCCAGAGCAAGTTTCAATTTCGCAGCCTGGCTCTCTTCCTTTTATAAAATTTACATCGAAAATTTCGATCGCTACAGAGGCGTTTCCACGCGGCGAGAAAGACAGCGCGACATGCGGCGAGACCTCGTAAACAGCTTTTACATCGGCCTAGCCGAGTCGCGCCGTAAAGGTACATTCATCCCTTGACGCACATAGCTACAAACTGTTTATTCCGCTGGCTCAGTCCCTCTTTAACAAAGCAGAAGTTTAAGCGTATAAATAAGCCGGATAAAGCTCGAAGAGGCGCAGCCACTACCACATTCGACGATAAAAGCCCAGTATACACCCGCGCGAAGAGCCAGTCAGTTAAAAGAAAAAACACACACATCAAGCCCAGAAGAGCAAACGAGCCAGCTACCTGGTCAGCTCGCCCCTTTATTTATGACCAAACTGGCCCTTAACCTGCCGGCCGTTAGAGCATTATCCAGGCGCATAACGTTCGAGCTATGTCACCGCAGCCCTCGGAATTCCTCGAGCGAGTACAGGCCGGCCGCAGAGCCAGGCCTTCATTACCATAGTCGTGATATCTTCTTCGTTAGGGCCGCAGGACGGAGTCCGCATGCCGCGCCTCTGTGTCCGCGCAATCACCGTTAATAAAGCCCTAATTTCGATTTGCAATGTCAAGTGGACGAGCGCCGGGCGAGCGAGCCGGTTCGGCGATTTTCCGTTCCATGGGTTGATGTATGCCTATATCTTTGGAGAAAGCAGTCAGAGAGAGCTGGGGATGCTCGTCGAGCTGGTTAAAATTGCGGATTGATTAGGAGGTGGATATGCGGAAACTGGACGGGTATATAGCTGCGACTGGTCATCCGGATGCTATTTGATATTCGAGCTGGGTTCGGTGCGGTTGGGTGAGCTTCGTTTATTGATATGATCGGGGAGCGTATGGCTGATTGATGGATTTTCTTTAGATTGAGCTGATTGCTCTTGAACGTTTTCGAAAGTTATGCATTTTAATTTTGAATGTAAATATTCTTATCCTGTAATTTTTCTCGTGTTATTCGATTCAAATGTAGCGAATTTGAGTGTCAAAATTCTGCACATAAAAGTGTAGTTTTGACGAAATCCTCATATGTTAAATTTAACTATTGTGTAATTAATTTATGTGTAATTAAATAACGATAAAAATATAACACATTTTTTTATTCAAAAATATTTGTGTCAAATATCTTTGTGTTAAAATATGTTGATCAGAAATTAACACACCGATTCGTTATTTATATTAACACAATATTCTTATGTTATTCGATTTTAAATACCGATTTATGTTAAAAATGACGAAAATAAATGTACAGTCCACTGATGATACCTATAACACATTTAAGACGTTAAAATTCTCATTAACCAAATCCACTACATACACATAAATCAATACCTAATCACATCACCCAACCATCCGCACACCTCTAATTGATTCCCCCAACTCCCACTCCCACCCTACCAACATCCCACCAACATTTATTGAATTTAAAGACGTAACAATGATCGATGAGGACACTTCCCCTAACAAAAAAAGAACACAAACCCCCATCTCGCTGTCTTCCGGATAGGAAAGCCCGGAGAATCGTTGACGGGCAGCCTGGAGCATTCGATTTCCAGCGTCCCTGGCCAAAGCCGTGGCAGCAACGCAGCCGAGGATAATTAGACCTGACAGCACAACTTCCGGCAAACTGGATGCTGCCCCGGGGCTGCTGCGACGACCCTCGTAGCCGCTGCTAGCGCTGCAACGAGGAACGAACAATGTAAAAAGATATATATCGTCCGGAGCTCGCCGGCTTGTTCCGGATAAATATTGAAGTTGCGCGCTCGGGGATGGCTCGATGAGGGAGTAGTTGTTGAGAGAAAGTAGAGGAGTGGTGTGTCGAAGGAAGAGAAACATTCCTGTCAATATGTGGTGGGTATGAGCGGGGGGGGAGGGATGATAATAAGGGCTGGAGACTGGCGGCCTGGCGCCCGCTGGGTTCTTAAGAGTTTTGATATGGAAAAAAGGGATGGGATTGGAGCTGGTGAGTTAAGCAGTGCGAAGTAAGATGCGCTTGTGTGTAGTTGGTTTTGCGCTGGATTGTACTTAATTTAAATGAGCTTTTTCGGTGCATAAGTTACTTTTTTGTGTAACGTCGTAAATCCATGAATTACGCTGGATACAGTTAATGATAAAAAGCAGAATTTATTGTTGTAATTTATGCTGTTGTTTGTTTAAATTGTAAACATGTATACGGAATTAAACTAAAAGCCTGACATAATTTTTTACATTTTAATGCATCTATTTTTTATGCATATTGCATAAAAAGTATGTTTTATTTTGAATACAAAAAGGTATATTTATCTTACAAAATAGAAGAAACATAAAAATTTACAATATTACTGCAAAATCACAGACACTGATTAAAATAACCCAAACCTTATCAAACACCACCCCTAAGATACCTAACTCTGCTCAATCAAATTCCGCAACCGCATACAACCACCGATCCAAAGGACAATCACAACCCTGCATCCACGCTTGTCCTCGAAATCGCAAGCCTCACTGCACCATCACTTCCAGAGCTCATCCCCGCGCTTTTAAAATAGATCACTCCGATAATCTGATCCTTCTAACACAGACAAACCAGCGCTCGCCCATATCCATACCCCCGCATCACACATCCACAAAAGAGTTTTCCAAACGGACGCTAAAAAGCGCGCCCAAGTTTAAGAGGCACGACGAAGCGATATTTCAATTTCCATCCCCCGTCCCAGCGTTTTTCAGCTGTCAGTAGCCGGCCAATCCGCGAATTGCGACGAATAGGATACGCGGGGGCCGAGATTGAAAGCTTCATTGTAACCGGTAGGGAAGCGCGCGGCGGGCGCGGAGGGAGCCAGAGAGAAATTGCATTTCTCTGGGGCTGCAGACACGTTGCGTCATTTGATTTAAACAAACCGTCGCCCGCACCAGCCCCCGATATTCCTACTTCCATTTCGGCCTGGCCTCACTCTCTACTATCTACCCTCTCTCTCTCTCTCTCTCTCTCTCGTTGGAACGAGATCGCACGGCGACTGTAGGGCACGTGCACTTTGTGATTAAACGGCATCGCCGGAGCGAGAGCCACTTTCAGCTGCGGCGGCGGCTTCTCCTCATTAAACAGCGAACCAATCGGCCGTCGATCGAATCAGCGGAATCAACGGGACGAACAAAAGAGCAGTTCTTTCCGCGGCCCTGGGGGAGCTTACATTCAGCGAGAGCGCGAGATTCATCAAACACGCGATAATCGAACGAAATTCATTTGAGACCTGGAGAGAGTAGGGCTCCCGTTTCCACTATTGGCCTTCGCGAGCTTGCAAGCTCAGGGCTCGTCTATCCACACACACAGTCGTGTAAAATCGAAAATCAGCGAGAGCAGCGAGATTTGTATATATACACACGAGCCTTTGGCAAGCTGAGATATAACCCAAGGAGGCAGCCAGCAGCCAAGCAGTAGCTATAGAGTCGCATAAAGCGCGCAGCGGCTATGTTGGATTGCGCGCGCGCTTTCCACTCTTTGGAGCTTGCGCGAGCCTCAAAGGAAAAGCGGAAAGGGGCGAGGACGGATATAGGCGACAGAGAGGAAAAGGAGGGGTGCGGGGAGAGGAGGGGGGAGGAGGAAAAGGGGCGCGGCACGCTCCCTCTCGGCTCTGCTGGGTTTTCCCGCATTTCTTTCCTCCTCAGACGCGCGCGCGCCGACGACGACGACGACCTTGTCTCAGAGGCGCGCGCGCGCGCGCGGCCGGCTAAAATCTCATATTTTGCCATTATCCGAGCTTAGAGCGGCCCCCGGGCTTTATAAGTAATTAAGCACATTCCGCTAATGGGATTGAAAATTTATTAGCGCCTTTATTCCCGTGGCGCTACAGGGCTACTATAGCTTCTGTCTCTCTTCCCTCGCGCTCTCTTAGCTTCCTCTCTCTCTCTCTCTCTCTCTCGCTTCCTCTGTGCATACACGTGGAGCGAGCGAGAACGAGGCTCGACGAGGCGTATCTATAAAATCGATTAAGCCTCTCTTCCTCTCCCTCACTCTCCAGCACACACACACACAAACACACAGATACACCGGAGGACAGGGCGCGCTCGCGTTTTTGACTATCGGAAATTCATTAAAAGTAGGAGAAAGGAGCTGCTGTATCGATAAACGCCAGAGTCGAGCAGCTCGTAAAAAGCTACATCGACAGCCTGCGCGTATAAAGAGCCGAGCGAGGGGTGGGGACACGACTGCGACGAGAGACAGGCGAGCGCAAGCGAGAAACGAGAGAAAAAGAGAGAGAGAGAGGCTAAAAGTTTTCATTGGACCGCGCGCTCGCGCGCGCGTTTTCATTTGGGACACACTCGCACACACACAGAGAGAGAGCCTGGCTATATGCCGGCCCTAGCGTTTTTGTTGTCACACGCGCGAGACTGCGGAAAGGGTTGGCTAAAGTTACTCACTTTTTGCCGCGACGCTGGCGAATTTTCATGCCGAACTTTTTGCCCACTGCCGCCGCGCGCTCGCACGACGAATAGAGCCTATATGTATGCAAGCGCGGGGAATAGCCGCCGGCGACAACACGTGTGTGTAAGCTCGATGCGCGGCCAGCTGAATTTCCAAACTGCCGGCGAAAAACAATCTCTATGGCGCTCGGGCCTCGCCTGCGTGTGTCTGTATGCATCAATCGCGCAGCCAGACATTTACATATCGTTTAAACGCAATTCGCGCCCGCAGAGGGGGGAGAGAGCAGCGGTGGCAGCCTGCAATCTACGTGGAAAGGCCGATGGATGTATATAGATATAGGTGTGTATGGTGGGACGCGCGCGCTCGCGACCGCCAGAGCCACTCTAATGACTAAAGTTTACGAGCAAGTCAAACAATCAGCCCGCCGGGATTCTGACGCTTTCGGGAATATGGCCATAATAAAAAAGGCAAACTTCCCAGGAGCGAACGAGCTCGGCGCGCGGCCCGCGCGCAGCGGCCTCTCGGAGATAGCGAGGGGCGCCGCAGCGCCCTCGGTGGCGAGTGGCTGAAGCGGTTGCATGGGGCGCCTGTGTTTTTTTATATATGGCGTGTTTATGGGTTTAACTATGCAGTATTAAAAGTGGTTTTTGTTTTAGCGGAGATTGGTAAATTTTTTTATTGCTAGATCTTTTTAATACATTTTATTATTTAATCTTAAAATATTCGTCACGATTTACTATAAATAACCAGTCTCTGGATGTTAAATTTATGAAAGTGCATTAATATATTTGAGGTAATTACTTTTTAGAGCAACATAAATAAAATTATATAAAAGATTTTGTAAAATCAATTTTCAATTTTGTAAAAAGATTTTGTAAAACCAATAAAAGATCAAAGATTATCCCTATAAACTTTAAGTGATCATATATACGTTTATGTCAAATTTCTTATCTAAGCTGGGCTGTGCTCTAATACTCCACAACTATTTCATAACTTTAATTAAAGTTTTGAAATTTATTAATAGAGAATTCTTTATTATTAGAAATGTCAATGAACAGTTTAAATTAACTATTTTATTTTACTTTAACTATTTGCTTTTAATTTTACTATTTTAATTCCACTATTTTATTTTATTTTCTGGACATATAAAATTAAATTTTGAATCATTTATGAAAGTAGAGTTTGCCGTGTCTTTATTTAAAAATTTGAATATAAAACCCTTACATCCATAAAATCTACACACTCTGTTAAACCCAAAGTAATTGTAACCTGCAATACCTGAATTTAGTAAGCTAGCTAATAAAAAATCCATAACCACTAAATCCAAAATGAATCCGTAATCCATAAATTCTGTTTCTAAAATAAATATTATAAAAGAAAAAAATTTATGTCTGTAATTAAATTAAATTTTTTTTTCAGGTTTTAACTGAGTCCTGAGCTCTTAAGGTTGATAAGTTAGGTTTTATGAGTTTATGGATTTAGGATTTGAGTTTATATAGGTTTAGAATGCATGGGTTTAGGGTTTATAGGTTTTCAGTTTATGGATACTAGATTTCATGGTTTAACTATTACTTATTTTCTTATGACTATAATAATTACAATAATTGTTGACAAAAGTTGGTATGTGTACATAGTATCTTGAATTCTATCTGGTAAATCTGAAAAACTGAGGGAATTTTTTTAGGCCAAGCGCTAGACACCCTCTTAATAATAAAGGAGGTAACACTTGTGAGTGAAAGTTTTTGAAACAAAGTTCATCCTCTAAAAATATTATACAGTAAATAAAGAAAAATTCGGATTTCTTATTTTTTGATTCTGTATAACATGTATTAGTAATTAATACCTGAGTTTTTAATAATTTTTTTTCATTAATTTTTAGATCAATAAAATTCAAGAGTTTGTCAATTGGAAGGTTGTAACAATTTTTTTCAATTTGTTCCTTGACCTCTTTAATATTTGTTTCTTTAATTATTTTATTTAGTATTTTGACATAGTTTTTATATCAAAACCCATTTTTTAACAATACTTTAATTTTTTATATTTAATTATTTTATTTCATTTTATTTGATTTAAAACCAGTAGCAAATATTACATATTTAAGTAAACATTTGATCATCAAATTAATAATAATTGAAAATCTTTATAATTAGCGATCAAGTTTATCTAGAATACTCTTTTTGCAGATATTTTGTTTAATATTAAAACAAAAAATAAAAGAACAAAAAAATAATAACAATGCGTTCAAAAAGAAACGGACCCCGCCCCTATCTCGCAATCTAAGCGTTAAAGGAAAAATGACCTCTACGAAAATTTTTGGGTGACCAAAAATTTGTTTAACGAACAATTAACCCATTACCGCCTAAATGGATCGCCTAATAGTAGCGCTTTAGAGTTTAAAAAAATCTAATTACTAAGATTTTTTATTTATTTTATCACTAATTTACATCAGTTGTTACATGAGTAACCTCGAAACTTACAAAGGTTTTGACAGATACCTCTACAAAGACTGGGGCAATAACTTAATATTTATAAAACTATATCTACACTTTTAATTAATAAACAGGTTATACTTAAATCGTCTATGCTTTGACATAACAAAATTTACATCTTACTCTCATTACACATCACGTATCGATATTTATGACATACTTTACATTATACACAGTTTTTCTGTTCGTAACTCGCAATACATTCTTTTAGCTTTCTTTTGATGTTCCTATTTGATACTACAAGTTTTGAATTCGTCAGTGAGTCTCTTAAAACTTCTAACGGCAAAAACTACTGTTATTGCCTACAGTTTTATATCTTGTCGGAATACTAATACTTTTGTTTCCGCTTAAACCGCCAGACTTGGAATATCTTCCCTCCACAGTAGACCACACACACACACCCACGCAGCCAGAAAAATAATGCATCTGCCTCAGTACTCGCGCTGGCCCCCTTAATTTTCGCTCCGGCGCTTTTCACAAATTCGACCTCCTCTTACCAGCGACAAAGCTCGCTGCATGTAGAACTCGGCACGAATATAACGCACTCAGGCCGAGAGGAAAATATGGGCTGAGCCACACGCGCGCCCAGAGATATCCGATAGCGTACGTGACGAGCGTGTATCTTGCGGGAATCGAGTGGAAAAGTTTCGAGTCCCCCGTACATATGTATCTATACGGCTCCGACTGTTGAACGTTTGTTGTCGCTCTTTCCCTCTCTCCCGCTGCTGGATAAGCGCTTTTCCCTTGCGCGCGTGGCTTTGGCCTGCAAAACAGAGCAACAACAGCCACCCCCGCCCTAAACGCGCGCGCGGAGAAAGGAGATAGGCCGCAGCGCCGAAAAAATTCAGAGAGACGCCTGGGCCCTGCATCTATATATCTATATGCTCTGTGTGTACATACAACTGCGCAGCATCCTTAGCATTGATTCTTCTCGCTGCTGCCGCTGCCGCTGCTACTCTCTCTTTCTCTCTTGTGCGCCCCTACAGCCGGAGGGAAACTCCCTCATTTTCTGCGGCCGACGCACTGCGTCATTGACGCGCCCGCCCAGCGCCTCCCCCACCCCAGGAACAGCCACTTTCATTTATTAACTATACCACCTTAACACACAGCAGCCGGCGTCTTTTCTCTTTGTATATCGATTTCTCGCCGGGCTCATTCCTACACTATAGATCTTGATTTTCATTGCTGATACGACCAACCAATTACACCCTTTGTTTATTATCCGCGCGGCTTTTGGCCACCCCCGCGCTCGCGCGCCGACTGTTTATTATGCAAATTTATGCACTTGAATTTTGTATTCCGGACACGATAAAAACTTCCTCGAGAGCGGATTTATTAATTTAATTTTTTTTTTCCTCTATTCCGGCCGAGCGTGTGTACAGTTTTGTAATATCGATTTTTCCGAAGATAAAATTATTTTCCCTTCTTCTTCCCCTCCACGTGTTGTTTGTTTTATTTACGTTTTTTAATAGGAAACTTTACTCTCATTCCGGCGGGGCAAGTTTGAAAAAAATTTTGTTTATGCGACTCGCTCGAATTTTCCTTTTGTTTTCCCCCAACTTTCCCCCCCTCAGAAAAGTCCGCAGTTTAAAGTGAATGCAGCAATTGTAAGACACTTTTTAGTTGAAAAGCATAACTTATATTGTATTCATGCCGTTTGAACTTAGTGCTTCTCATATTAAAGCTATAGTAGCGTGAAAAATGGTTAATGCCGCCCCGCGCCGCTGGAAAAAGTCTGGAAAGTGCTTTTCAAATAACTTATGTGCTTGTATTCAAGTGCAAGCGAAACGCCGCTTTTCGAACTGCGTATAGTTCCGCCTTTGCCGACGAGCCCGAGTATTAATGAAAAGTTTATACATTTAATACATTTAGCTAATTAAGTCCGTCGCGGCGGCGCGAAAATTGCTCCAGCTACCGGGATCAATATTTTCCCCCTTTTCAACGCGGCGAGAAACGTTAATTTAAATATACCGCCTGGATACATCCGTTACGATGCTTATTTATAGGCAAATAAAGTTTAGCGATGTTTTTTGTAGATTCCGTTTGGTTTCGATATTCCCGCGATATAAAAACAAGTCTGCCCTACATTTGAGGAAACTTCGATAATCCATTTCGAATAAGCCGCCGGAAAAAGTTTTCGTATTCAAATGAATTTTAGCGCGTATTAACTTTATAACTTTTTTAACGCGTTAAATTTCGGAATGCCGGCGCTCTGGCGCTCTTTTAATTTAGTATCTTTAACCGGATGGAAAAAATCGCGATGTGAGCTTTAACGAAGTTCAAGTGTCTAAGCTCATACGGTCAGCTTGCTTTTTTCTACTTCTCAAATATATGACTGGTTCATATTTAATACCTGCCTTTATTTGCTCGGCACACATCGCGCAATTTTCAACCTTTTACACGCAAACTCTTGTAAATATTTCCGCGGGCGTGAAATGCACCCTGCCTAGTAAAAAACAGAAAACTTTATGTTTACATCGCAAAATTCCAAAAGTCCAATGTTTAGATTATCAAAAAAACACACAACGCCCGCCACTCAAAAACTCTCATAAATCAGAACCCTAACAACCTTCCTATTTATTTCCCCGACCCAATGTTTACGCACGATCCCCCCAGCCACTCCAAATTTGCACAAACCGCGGTAAAACGGCAATTAAGAAGCCCCGGCAAAGAAAAAAAGCCCTCCGAACAAACTTTAGAAATTAAAAGTTCCCAGCTGCGCTGCAGCCTCATTAGCCGGGTATTATTTGCCGAGGTTAAATGCATTATCGGAGCGTATCGAGAAAGCCAAGCATCGAGCTAGAGATTAGCTCTCTCTCTCTCTCTCTCATTTAGCTGATTCGCTAACGAAGCCGGCGTTAGAGCGCGGAGCTGCGCTGTATAGCGGAGCGGCCCCCGGGGCTGAAAGTCTCTGCCTACTGTTTCGTTACGGTGCTTGCTGCTGCAGCCGTCGCCGGGGCTGATTCCCTAACCCGTCCCTGTGAATGCGAGGGCTATATATGGGAGGGTATAGCTACGGGCGCTTGAAGCTCTTGTGATGGCTTTTTCTTTGTTTTTCACTTTTAGTTTCGACGCATTAAATAAATTAGTTTCTGCTGGGGCGACTTGGTTAGATCTGCTTTTCTTGGGGAAGTGGGTTTGTAAATGGGACGGTTTGGGATTCGTTTGGGAGATGTGATGTTGGTTTAATGATGATGCATTGATTTTGTTGGGTGTGTCGAGATTGGATAAAAGTTTTAATGCAGTAATTTGATTTTATTTAAAATTTTCGGAATATTTGTATAAAGCTTTATAAGCGTGAAATGCATCGGCGCCGATATTACATTTTTGACGGGAAATCCGTATATTGCTAGAGATTCGTACTTTTTAATGAAAATTGATGAATATTAAATACTGAAAACGAGACCGTGGAGGGATTGTTGGAGCAAGAAATTGTCTACAACGATTAAAGCTGCAATAAAAACACACAGTCAATCTGGCGAGGCGCACATATTGATTATTTAATTTTTAGTATATTGACGTCGGATTAAAATGACAGCTATATTTCATTGGAAGTGAATAATTCATGGGCCACTGAAATATATTTATTTTTAAACGACTGTAAAAAAATTGTGTCCATTTTCGCGCCCTGAAGAAAGTCGATATTTTATGATTTCAGTGTACGAACCTCATTCTAAACTTTGGATAATTCTTAAATGAAAAAGCTTTAAACTTTACAACGAAAGGTTGGTTCGGAAAGGTTTCGTAATTTGAAAAACATTTATGTACCCTGAATTGAAGAATCGATATTTCGTCTGGTTAAACTCGTCCTATATCTACTTCCATTAGTTTTTTGAACTCTATTTATCTTTATATATTTTTTTATTAAATTTCATTTCTGCAAAGTGCTTTTAAAAGTTTCTCAGAAGTTGAGTCTTTTAAAAGTTTTATCATAACACTAAACCTAAATACAAATAATCTATTTCTTTGATTCTAACATCACCCTGGAGTTCATTTGTATGAATGGCTAACCCGAGCCAACTGTTACTACTGCCAGCTCACTCCAACTCCCCAACTGCACAAGCAATAAGTAGACTATTGAAATTTCAACCCTACCCTTCTCTCAGAACCCAAAACAATCGAAAATAATAAACCAGCGACTAACCCACCAAAAAAAGCCCTGATAAATCGAAACTGAACGCGCTCAAGTAAAAAAACCAGACACCCCCAGCCGACCGCCAAAAAAAGTCCGCCGAAAGACAATAAAACGTCGATACGTCGACGAGTACAGGAAATATCCAGCGCTGCGGTGTCCGCAGGACCACAAATCTTTCCACGGCCGCGCGGCAACAAAAACAATGTCCCCCGGCGCGCATAGCAACATTTCAATTACTGTCACTACCCCCGCTATATTTTTCATCGCCCTAACTCTCGCTCCAAAGAGGCAAAAAGCACCGCAGAAATCTCCCAGCTCCTGTATAAAGACGCGGTATAATAAGGCGCGTCTATATAGTTCGGCTAGCCGAGGGAGCGTGAAAAATCACGGATCCTCTGGCGGATTTATCGGAGCCAGGGCGCGGCTGGCGGATCGCGATGACGGGCTATCTAGTCACGAGGCTCTCCGGCGTGTCAGACGCGCGTCAGAGCTCGGGAATCAAAGTGACGCGGTCCTCTCGAGCTTTGCTAGATTTTAGATTTTCGGTCGCGATCGCTGGGACGTCAGCGGTGGGGCTGTGATGCTCGCGGCTTGCTGGTTGTTTTATCAACTGTGTATTTCCGCGTTTTCTATGCATATAGAGCTGGGTACGTGGGTATGTATGGATACTTACGTATTTTATCTTTTTATCTCGGCTCCGCTGCAATGTCTCTCGCGCGAGCCCTTCATTTTTCACCTCAAATGGAATGTGGGATTTAAAAGCCATTTTTCATCCTTTCGCGCGCGAGCGCCGCGGCAGAGCCGCGCCTATAGTGCGGCTCAACGATCGGCTCTTAGTCCGCTAATCAAAGTTATTTGTAAACCGAGCGTTAAAACGTAGATCCGAACTATCTCGGCAGAAATTACAGCCTCGATTCGATAACTGAATTCGAGGAAACGGCTAGATCCGCCGTGAGGAGAATGTAGCTAGGCATAAAAAAGATTAGGCCAGACGCGGTAATATATACGTGAGATTTACGACCGGAGAATGCACGTAGGCTCGGGGAAGTGGGTGTATAGGTGGGTAAGGCTTTAAAAAGACATTTTAGGCGGTAGCCGGGGCGATATACATCGCGCGCACGGGCCCGTATAGTCGAAGTAGTCGAAGAAGGCGCGGCTGGCTGGGTAGTGCGCAGCGCGCGCGAGCTTGCAAGCTCTCGCAGGGCCAAGTGAAAAAGAAATAAATGTTTAATGCACGACGTTGCAGGCTACTACTGGCCGATCGAGCTTTCGCCTATGTAGCTTCGACTTGTGAGTTTGTGTGCAAGTATGTGTGGGTGTGCAGCACTCGGAATGGTACATGGGTAAGGTGTATACACGTAGACGCGTGAGGCTAAGGTGCGGGCTTGGCTCTCCTGCAACAAGGGCGCATCCAGCGCGGGACTACGTGGCCAGCAAGAAAGATTGCCATTAACGTGAGCGCACTGACAAATCGGATTAGAGCCTCAGACTCTCTCCCTCTCTCTCTTACTCCCTTTCTCACTCTCTCATTCCACCCAGAGAGAGAAAAGAGTGAAAAGAAAAAACAAAAGGAAAAAAAAATTCTACGTTTCCACGAGCACACATCCACGCTCTACTGTGCGCGGGTAAAGGGCGAGTCGGCTCGGCAGTGGCGGCGCCTAATCTAGCGTAAAAAGGTGTGGGTGCAAGCCGAGAGGGAGAGCGAGCTGATTTCGGGCGCGGGGGTGGTGGTGTGGGTTAGCTGCCGAGAGAAGGAAGAGACGCCGCAGCAGCAGCAGCCGCCGGCGCGTTTAAATCACATGGGCGGGGCACCGTGTCCCGCTCCTCTCTCTCTCTCTCTCTCTCTCTCGCTCTCTCTCTGCGCTGCTCCGCTGCTGCTACTGGGGCGTCGGGCCGCGGGAATTGCGGCCAGCAGTCGCCATCTGGAAAGCGGGCAATGAACAACTAAGCGCGCTACACGCGCGTGTATAGCTGCTGCCTTCTCTCTATCGCCTCGCGCGGAGTCTTGAGCTATAGCTTGCTCTAATCGTTTCTTCGTTTCTTCGCTTATGCTGTGGGATAGCTCTGCAAGCTCGTTGCAAGCTGCAAGCACAAGAAGGGGGTGGCGGCAGCAGTGGCGCGCGAGGCTAGACGGCGGGAAAAACGGGGAGCTTGCGAGCTTGCGGATGTGATAATAAATTAGCGGCTTGCGAGTTTGAGAGCTTGCGATAAAGCTTAGTCGCGCGCGACGTTCTTATACGGGCCCGTGTCCGGGCTTCGGCATTCGTAATTTAATTATGCGCACATTTCAAGCTTGGCGCGCATATTGTATACATATCAAACGCTAGAGGGCTGCGTTTAATTACACTTAGCGAAGGAAATGCCTGATTATATTAATGGGCGAAATGCGCCGGGCCGTCTGACGCGCGCGGCGCTGCCGGCGCGCAAACTTTCCAGTTGGAGGGGGGAGGGGGGAGAGGAACGAGGGTGTCGACAAGCGCGCTGAGCTGCCTGTGTGCGGAGAGGCTGAAGTTTTGAAAAGGCAGCGCGCGGGCTATGCGCCGCGCCGCCGCTGCGATATGCGATCCGATTGGAATTCCATTAATGCGAGCTTGCAAGCTCTCTCGCTCTCGCGCGCGCATTCTGGGTAGGTAGCGAGGATGCGAGCTGGAGAGTGGTCTATTGCCCGAATGGAGAAGCATTTTGGTCGGAGATGTAGGGCCTGGCTTAGGGTTTGAAGGTAGATAAAATTTAAGTTGGCTGGATCGAGTGTTTGGGTCTGGGTAAATTAAGTGGCGATTGACTGGTTAATAAAGAATTTGGAAGGAAAGTTAAAAAGTAAATGGAGAAATAAGAAAAAGATTTAAATGAATTAAAAGACTGTTAGAAGCGTCTTTTATAGAAGCACATTAATTCCAGAAATGAACTTAAAAATTTTAAAATAACATTTTTCTGCCAACAAGGCTCCTAAATTTGGCCCTTATTAAAGCATAATCAGTGGCTCAACATAAAAATACCTAAAAAATTTTTAAATTATTAAAATTAATTAAAAACTGCATTTTAACTAACATGAAATATTACAAAATATTAAAATTAAATATTTTCTAGAATTTAGGCTAATTTATACGTATTGTATAAAAATACATTTTATTTTAAATAGAGCCGACAAATATCGTGTTTGAGCACAAAGTGCGTCTACACAGCCGCTCAATTAAACATAAAAACCGCTGCCAATTCATTGGCACTTAGCTTCCTCAAGATTAATTTATTGTTCCTATATGTATATTGTATGTTTTAAATATTAAATATATAGTTTAA
>JAPYZA010006897.1:0-10626 GCA_030522685.1 Eupelmus azureus
AATTACCTTGTCTGAGGCCCTGCAGGTGCTTCATGTGACGAATGGCCATCTCGATGATCTCGGTCTTCTCGACCCTGCCCCTGCCCTTCTTCAGGTACTCAGCTGGTATCAGTCTGCTAAGGTCGGCCAGGCAATTGTTCATGCGATCTCGTCTGCGCTTCTCTATGATCCTGTGAGACATCGGATCTTGCTGAAACAGCAAAATTAAATCGGAGGTGTTACTTTTGCGTCGGGTCAAGCGACGTGGTAGAACAGAAATTTACTTTATCGGCGCGGATCGCGTTGTCTTTTTTTAGCACGTTTATATTCGGTGATATATAACGGGTGTGTTTAACGATGTTTAATCAATGATTAAATAGTTGGTAAAGTGATGGTTGCTTGATTTTTTAGACATATAGGTTTGATCAACTGCTGATGTTCAGCATGCCGGAATGCCATGCAAGTACTGACGTATAAGTAGTAAAAGCCGGGTTTGGTAAGACTGCGAACATTGATTCGTAATGATTCTAGAATTTTTTTTTAAATACTTATAATAGAAATCTTGAATGTAAACGCACCTCTGGAATGGGTCGTCTCGATTATCGAAACGCCCGCCACCCTAAAGCTCGCAAACATCACATATTTTGTGAAGAATCCTTAAATATGTCATGTTTTGTTCGACGCTGAAAAGAGAATAATACAAATTGATCCTATGCAAATTTGCGCAAAAGCAGATTGTTTTTTTGTTTGAAATTAACGACTTTAAACAAGATTTTCCTAAAGACTTGAATGTTTCTTAAATTTCCATGTACACAAATTATGGATTAAATTTATATGTACAAAGGTACTTTAATTGTATCTAAAAAATTTAATATTTTTTTTATTAAAATAACATCTATGCGTTTTATTAAAGTGTATTTGACAAACTATTCTTATTGTGTTTAACATTAAATTGCAAATCTAAAGTTTGTATTCCAAGTTCTATAAACTTGCATAAACATCACGGCAAGTGACAAGTTCATTCGTTTAAAGTCTACAATTATTACTTAATAACCGCATTAAATTCCTTTATAAACAGCCCAAAATTAAATGCCATCCTATTTAAAAAGTCAAAGAACCAAAAAAACACTTTGCATTAAAAACTATCATCTCCAACCTCGCATAGTACTCAAGAAAAATCAACTCCCTATTCTTTTCAACGTCAGACCAAATCGCACTTATCACCAAGCCTAAGCAGCAACCACAAATCTCCTCAATAACACACCCCCGCGCTTCAACTCGCCCAAAGAAATTCACCTCTTTAGCAAGACACCTCTTCTTCCTAGCGGGCGGCGAATGCAGCGCCTCTTCGCTCACCGGCGCGTAATACTGCATATTCAAAATGTTCTCCATGCTGTGCGTAACCATGGTAAAACGAGACAGCCGAATGTCCCAAGAAAACACCTCCACGCACTGTCACACTAATCTATCCTTTATATCCGATCAACCAATAAAAGAAGAAACCACACAATCCACAATCGAAATCTTCCAGCACTAAAAAAACTCTCGAACGACAATCACAGTAAGCGATCCAACACGTCTAGACTGTCGCGCTGGTTTCACCTCGAGGAGTGAAGCTCGCGAGGCTCGCGAGCGTAATAGCCGGCTGACCGATGCCGCGGCAGCCTCGATGCCTCCGCTTACGTACGTATAAACTCCCCACCTTGCGGCTCTCTCTCTGTCATCGTCGGCGCCCCCTCTACTTGTTTCTCGGCGCGCTTCCTCCGAGCGGCGCGACATGCACGTGTAAGCGAACGCGGATATGTATATTTCGAGAGATTGCGAGCGCGTATTTGCGGACTGCGCTTGCTGAATGAGATTCCGCCGGGATTGGGGGAGGGGGGGGGGAGTAGACGGTATGTTGGATTGTTGTTTTTTTTGGGTGTAGAGTTTTTGGTGCGGTGGAGTGTGAGAAGTACGTGATTGAATTATAAATGAATAGTAAATGTGTTAAGTTATGTGTGTGAATTTATAGGGAAACTTTTTTTGTTTGCGGTGATGACAGTTTAGAGATTATGTTTTATAATTTTCTTTTTGCAAATAGATTAAATTGCGAGTAAATTATGTGAAAATTAAAAATAATAATAATATTTGTGACTCTAATCAAACTTTTTTATTTTTTGAACCTGGAAGTTACACTGTACGGTAAATATTATTTAGTTCTTTTGGAAAAACAAGATAAACTCGTAGAATGAATAAAACTACTATAGTTATATAAAAATCACACTATTTAAAATACATTTTACTACTTATGATCCACAGTAATTTTTCCATTCCGCTAATTTATCCAAACGCACAGCAATACGAAAAATTGCATAATTATCAATCAAAAACATCCCTATTCCCATCAAAAACAACACCCAAACCCCCCACCTCACCCACCCAAACATCCCAAAATTTCCATTGCACCGATTTCCATACGCGCCATCTCACCTTCCTCCATACTCGCTGTTGTTTTCTTCACCCGCCGCGCCGATGCGTGGCTCGGCGCGAACAAAACGTTACCTCGCACGTGACGACCGAGCCTCGCAGCGTGATGCCGCTCGTGTTTTCGCGCTCGTCGCCGCCGACTTCGTAAGAGTGAGAGCGCGCACGTTTTTCTCGCACGAGTTTTTTTCGCTCGCCGAGGAGTCTATTTTCATTCGGGTGCGACTTTTTTCTTTTTTTTTAACCACGCTCAGGAAAACGTGATGATTACGAGCTGAGAATTTGTGTGTTGGGCGGCGAACGTGAAGAAGATGACGTTGCTGCTTTGGTAGTGTTTTTCTTTTATTGTTTCGCTGGGGATTTGATAAGTGTGTAAGCTGACTTCGCGGGGATTCCCCGGGAATTATCGCTAGGATTCCTAAACTTTTGTGTACAGCGTCTAAATTTAAATGCTTAACGAGAGCTTCGATAATCTTTTACGCTTTATCAAACCATTGTCCATTTTCCTTACAGCCAACGTTTCACCAATTAAGCAGAAAGCCGCCAGCGCAATAGCCAGCTTTGACCGATCACCTAACGCACGGATTTTCGATTACGTGACATTTTTCGCGTAAGCCACGTTCCTCGGCGCTGATCTCCCACGTATCTTCATACTCTTCGTCCCTCCCCACGGACGAGCTATCGGTTCCTTTGACGTCTATACATATCGCGGGAGGCGCATCCGAGAATCAAAGGATTCACCGAAAATCGAAGCGGATAATACGCAAAACTGACAGAGCTAAGCTCGAGAGGCGATAAAGCGGCTAAAGGTCGAGCGCTCGAGTTTATATTTACCGCCTCTCTGGATTCTTTGAATGAATAATGAAACCAACGCTCTTGAGATGCGTTATTGTTTGCATCATGCTATAGCTTTAAGAGAGCTGGCTTATCGCGTGATGCAAGGAAGCTGCTATTTTTTATGTAATAGCTCGGAGAGTGACCGGTTTTAGGCGCCTGAAATAAATCGGACGCTTCGGTTCAATAATAGATCGAATATTAATTATGTATTCGAGTAAACAGGAAGCGCAGCTCTAAAACGAAGATATTTCGATACTGTATAGTGAAAGGCTCGCGTCGTCAGAGCGAACTATCGATGTCCGCTCGCGCTTGCGAACGTTTCTAAAAATATTCTATCGGCTGAATTGGTGGTACTAAAATAAATTATGCATCGCAGAAATAGATAGCGTTGAAAAATTCGATCTGACTATACGCGGCTCGAATCTGACGATCGCGCGACTATATCCAAACAATTGCGGCAACGAGAATAACATCGGATTCGGCTTTTCTTTTCCTCGTCGAGCCGCTTAAGCTTAGTCTCATCTCGAGCCTGCAGTCTTGAGATATATACGAGAAAAAAAAGAGAAGCTGGGGGAGAGTCGCAAATAACTGGCTATCACCGGTTTGACGACTACTTTTTTTCAGCTCCGGGATAGAAGCAGCCGGGGCCAAGGCGCGGGTCAATTGACGAGATTTTTCTGGAATCCGCCAAAGCGATAAGCCGGCTCGAAGCGCGCTCCGAGAGGATAACGAACCGAGAAAGCGAGAGAGGGCACTTAATTAGTTGAATCAAATTATGAGAGCGATAAGAGGACGGTCGATTGGTTTTTTGGGGATAAATTCAGAGTAATGACAAATGATTGTAATTTGTTGGTGGTCGCGGGTGAGTTATTAATTAGCTGGGGGGTTGTTACGCAAGCTTGGAATTTTAATAGTCGGGTACTTTTGCGGGTTACTTTGTTTGTTTAATTTTGTAGGTGAAATTAAATTTATGCACGTGGCGCGTGCCTTTTGATAGTTGAGAAAATGTCAATTAAAATTAATTAGTAGTTGGAAATTATCTTTAGTTGCGGTCTTGCCAAACTCGACTCGTTCTACTTAATACTTTCTAAAAACTATGATTTTTTATTAATTAAGCCGAGTTACCAGTTATATTGATTCACAATCAAAATAATGGTTTATATTACGTAGATTAATTGCTCACAGAGTATTATATAAAAACATAACAACCCAAAGAAAAGTTCTGCCGGAAATATTTACAAGAACACACTTTCCCCAAAAAATGTACAAACGTAAATAAAAAAATCCACATCTCCAACCCATTCCCAAAACAATCTTCAGCCCATATCTAACCACTCCGTCTGTCCACTTTCCCAATGTTAATCCTCGCATCGGTGAAAAAAAAGCGGCCAGCATATATATAAATCTAGGCGAAAATAAACATGTGAAACTAGTGCAGAACGGCCATGCAAATGCTGACACGCGCGAAACGAGATACACCGTGCGTCACTATAAATTTTGTTATTCAAGGCGGTGCTGAGCTCACGCGGGCAGGAAAAAGAATGTTTAGAAACGTGCGGGATGTAACAACGACACGTGAGCAAGAACGGGGCATATACTTGGCGAGTGGAAGCTTTTGGCGTGAGTGAGAGAGAAAGGTAGATGCTCTTGGTTGCTGAGAGTCTCTTGCTTCTTATGTAATCGAAAAGACGGGGCGGGAAAGAAAGAGCTTTCTATTAGTGAAAGCTGGGATTTTAATTGATGTGGTGTTGGAGCTTTGATTGAGATTGGTGTTGGGAAGGGATAGTTGATGGTGCGGATTTGAGTTTGGTCGGGTGAGATTTGAGAATTTTTTTTGTTTTTTGATGATTCTTTTATTGTTCAAGTGTTGCAGTTTATATGGTGGCTGGTACATGTGATTTTAAATTTAGTTTTTATAAGCTTGGAAATAACGTTTGCGTTCGTATGATTCGAAAGTTTCCGAAAAGATCCAGGACTTCAAAGAACACTGTAATAATCTTGACTCACTTTGCAAAAACTTTGATCTTATTCTGTTAGCTTACGATCACACAAAATAATTATTAGAAAATTTGTTTGAAAATATTTCGTTCAAGATCATGAAAACTTATAAAAAAAAATATTAATTAATAAAAAAACTATTGAGAAATTCTTATTTATAAGAAGCAGAACATATTTTTAGTCACCAATTACTAAATTTCTTGTAATCTGCTTTCTAAAGCTTTTTTCCTTATAAAACAGCCTCTGTATAAAAATAAAAGACCATAACTTTAAATCTTGAAAACATCTTTGAAAGTATCAAAGTTCGACTGATAACATTAATAATATTTGTATAAATTTATAAATAGATTCATTTTAAGTTTTATATTGTACAACTTTTTTAATAATGCTAACTATAATATTTGGATCAAACCCAATCCTTATTTTCAAAAATCTTCATCCCTCGTTTCAAAACCAAATACAATAATTCCACTTCATATAATTGACATTTTGCGTAAATAATCCCATTAGTTACGGTTCGTAAATTTTCGAAAATTAATAGACATGAATTTTTTCTTTTAATGATTTAATAATTATTTGCAAAGATATAAAGGTTTGATGTGCACATGTACAATTTAAACAATTGTAACGTCAAACGGATTTTTACAAAATTATTATTAATAACTAATAATTTTTGAATATCCACAAATAACAAAAACTAATCAATTTTTTCATGCAAAATGCTAATTTAATCTCCTCCCAAACCATCCAACAACCCCCAGCGACATTTCCTCCTCATGTTTACAAACAACCAGCCTCACAATCCGCTCTACTTTCCCAGTCGCGATCGGCGATCCAACCGCAATCGCGCCTCCCAATCCAGAATCCCTACCGAAAATAACCGCCTCCTCGGCTCTGAAAGTCGCTCTCGCAAAGCGCTGATATAATGCCACCACAGCGATCCAGAGCTGCCCGGTTATATCTCCGCAGGCCTGGAAAACACGCGACTTCCCCCAGGCCGAGCGATAAACTTTGACTGAGCGCCGGCTTCGCCGGTTCGATCCGGTTGCGGGTCGCTCTACGAGATAGCCGAAGGCGGCCTCGTTGAGATGTACACACACGGCGCATCTTGGCAATTTTCTCGGTGAATGTTCTGTTTTTGACGAGGATGGATTCTGCGCGGTTGGGCGAGTAAGTTTTGATGTTGCTGGGTTTAACTCGAGTTATGTTTCAGGTGAAGAATGAGTTTGATTTGATTTTGGAAAGGTATGAATTTTTTGTGTGATTGTGAAATGTTGGAATTGGAGACTATTTTCACTGGATCGAGTGGAGGAGATTGCGTTAAGTATGAGAATCGATTACTTATCGCTGAAAGCACTAAGTGATCATAAAAAAAAATATTGGGTATGCATGTGTGTATAAAAATAAACATGCGACTGAACTCTACGTTGGTCTGTAATATTTTTAGCGATATCGTTCTACTTATAATTTATATCTCAGAAAAGGAAATAGAAAACATATTACTTATATATCTAATCGATGAATCATTAAGAGTGCATTTGAAAAGAATCGAGTTTTTAAAATATATGAAAATAGACTCTATTGAACTTTAAAAGCCAAGATGCTAAAATTAAAAAAAAAAAAAATTTTAATTTAGAATAAAACAATTTTAGAATAAAATTTTTAAATTATAATTGATAGTTGAACTATACAAATATTTTATAAATAAATTCCATTATAAAACCCTCCTTGTTACATTTTAATCAAATTTGCAATTTTTCAAATATACGTTGTCACCAAATTATACTTCTCCGTAAAAAGCAACAATTAAAAATTGAATACAACAATCTATAAACAAAAGCTGATGACTCAAACCAAAATGCCTTGCAAAACTCTAAACTCTCTTTATCACATCAATCCCCATCCCACCTCCCTCTAACACAACTAATCTAAACAAGAAAATAATTGCCCCACTCAACATAAAAACAAACTCTCCTAAAAAAAATCACTGATACCAAGCCTCATTTAAGGCCGTATCACCTTGCATCAGTCCCACCAGATACAATACACTCGAAATAATCAGCTCGCCTATTACTTATCCGCCTCAATCTGTCTATTTAACCTCCCATCCTCGGCGCGCTCGGAACTCGCTTCGGTAAAGCCATTATCTCTGGTTATCGCGCGGAACGTTCGAGGCTCGGATTCTTCCCGCTCGAGAGTCGTTCCTCTCGATTTTTGCGAGACTAGCGCATGATTCGAGCGGCTATTTCGAGCCGATCGACGCACTCGCGTGATTCGCTGATGACGTTTTGGTTTGATTACGTCTGTTTCTTCCTTATGGGGAGCGGGGAGGGTGGATTTTTTTGGAATAA
Source organism: Eupelmus azureus (assembly GCA_030522685.1). Classification (NCBI taxonomy): domain Eukaryota; kingdom Metazoa; phylum Arthropoda; class Insecta; order Hymenoptera; family Eupelmidae; genus Eupelmus; species Eupelmus azureus. The sequence goes on from JAPYZA010006897.1 coordinate 7,632, forward strand.
GGCGGGGATGTGTGTCTGGGTTCTAGCTGGTTCTCGTGGTCGGATGAGTAAGTATTGTACTACTAAAACTTAGTATGGAACAGTAGTTTTTATGTCATTTACAACTCCGCTCTTCGATTAATAGACAACGTAGTCATTTTTAATAATTCGTTTTCTCCATATCCGCCACCAGCTAGAAAGATAATTACGTGAATCAAAATATTTTGTCTTATCGCACCCTGGATGACTCTTATAAAACATATCAGCTCACGATTACCAGAATCCGTCAACGTATTGTTTGATTTATGCGTGTTTTGATGACACGTATACAGCAGCCGATCCACATTTTCCTCTCCCTACCCTTCAAAGTCCAACATCCTCTCACAATCATCTATCAACAAACGTGCATCTGACAATCTCTCCCCAAAATCAACCTTGAAGCCATGAGCCGTCTTCTGCCAGTCAAGCACTTTCCTTGAAAGTCTCTTAAGGGGAAAAACACGTGAGTCCCATCACGTGTTTCTCCCGGCCGCTCGATCGAAAACAAAGCTCGAAAGGCAGCCGAGGCGCGTTTCGCGCTCTTATCCCACGCTATTATCTCTCGCTCGGGCAATTATTCAAGCGTGTGCCTTCTGCGCATATTTGTAGGTCAGTCTGTGTTTGTTCCGACGCGTCGCTTGTTTAGGAGGGAAGCGGAGGTGTTGAGTATGTGTTGATAGCGATTGGTATAGTGTGGATTGAAAAATTGTATTTGAGCTTGATTATAAATTTTACTATGAGCCTGACTATAGATATTGCATTTGTATTCAATAATCGAGTTACTTTCATTTCTCACTCCCAGCAGTCATTTTAATTACAACAATCACCAGATTAACCGACACAAAACGTTCGTTCGACACTCCAAGAAACGATTTTTCGATCCACGCGCAGTCAAAACATGCGTGCCGAGCGATTCCAGATTAGCCTCTTATCACTCGCCCCGATAATATCTCCCGCAAAAAAGAAGCGATCGAGCTCTCATTAATTGCATCCCCGCGCTTTGCCCAACATCGAACGAGATCGAAGACTCTCTTTCTGTCTTCGTCATACTGTGTTGTAAGGCGAACGGCGCGCGCGTGACCGGCGCACGTGCACCGGCCGACTTTTGCGATACACGTTCTCACATGCGCACGTCGGCGCGTATAAATAGATTAGACGAGAAAGAAGCCGATCGCCGGGAGGTTGATAAGGACGGCTGTGATAAGGCGTGGATTGCGAGGGTTGAGGAGTGCTTTTTGTGTGTTTGGGTTTGGGTTTTGTTCGCTTGTGTTGGTAAGTTAAAAGGTAGGTCTTCGGTTGAATGTGTGATTTCGAGGGTTCGATAGAACGTTTAATTTATTGTGGAAGTTTTAGGATGCTTAGGTTTGATTGATTCTGCGAAATCACGCGCTTGGTTGAGGATTTTTTTGTAATGCTGTGTTGAGGTGAGATTGCGTGGAGAAAAGTATCATTTGGTTTATGATTGAATCGATTTACTAATTTTACTGAAGATAATAAGTAGATGATAAATGAGTCTATCTGGTATTTAATGAAAATTATCCAAATGTCATTATCGATAAATCGAAAAGCACTGAAGGCAATATTTTATCAACTTAAACGATTTATAAAAACTCTCATTATTTCACCAGTTTTAAACTCATTTGTACAAATTCAAGTAGCCTTCTCGTCTCTTTAATAATCACAAATCCCTTTCATCTCTGTATAAAATACCCACATAAAAATCCTCCAACTAATTGGCATAATCATTCCAGCTACCGAAATACATTTTCTCCAAGCTCGCATATTATCCAAGCGACATTGCACACATCGAGCATTTAGCGCCGTCTATATATATCCAGCGCGCCTCAAAACTATCCGAAACAGCATCGCACTGCAAACCGGGTGATGTCAGCCGGGTTTATTATAAGTATCCTCTATATACCTGGAGTGATCCGTCGAATCGCGCGAATTTAGCGCGTCGCTTCTATTTTCGTAACCGCTCACATATGAGCTTATACATAGAATTCCAGACTGACACGTGCTCGAGAAGCTGCGTCTCGTTTGGATTTTGGAAAATGCCGACTGAGATAATGTAATGACTTTATTTATTGGGCCGGGTGTATTAGTGCTTGATGAACAAGTTTTTCAAGTATGAAACAAGTTGATTATGACTAATATGGTGTAATGGATAGTTTATGTTATATATTCGATGTAAGAGAAATTTTGAGATTTTGTAAAAATATACCATTGTAAAAATTGTATTTTCTATGCAAATTTCTTGTATTGCTACGTTTTACAATTTAATAGTTTTTTTAAGAGCGACATTTTCTGTAAAAGCAGACAACCAGTCATTATCTTTTCCGGCTTTAACTAATAGATAATGTAGCCATGCAATTTTACATCCTGTTAATGAATATAAGTACATAGTAAAATCTCGTTTTTAACTCAACTACATACGTTTTTATTTTATTATTAAAAAATGCATGAGAAATTGTTTTCGAATTACATTAATAACATTCCTAAAACGTCTAAAAAGTACACGTAATTAAAAGAACCCCACATGCATAATAATATCGTTAATTAAAAAAACCACCAAAGCTTTCACTTCAAAAATGACATAACCCAACCCAAACACGAGCAACAACCAGCCCCACCTCACACCACCCGGACCTACAAAAAAATCTCCCAAGACTAACCGAGTCATCGTCAGGCGGCATTGACTGTCGCGACGCGTCACCTAGAGCCGGATATATCACGTTATCAGACCCGCGTTTCCTCGGCCCGAGACGTAGACGCGCGTGTATGGATCACGTGCAGACTAACGCGCGCAGTGCCGTCAGTCCACGTGGTGAATCACGAAAGTGGCTCAATGGTGCACATTTCACGGCGCGCCTGTGTAAGCGGCTGTGGCAATATAACGTTTTGACTATGCGCTTGTTGTCGGTTTATGCGCTGGGATGATTGAGCGGTGTGGTTTAGTGGGGAATGTGTGGTTTGA
>JAPYZA010006899.1:0-10624 GCA_030522685.1 Eupelmus azureus
GAGAGAGAGAGACTTGCATCAAGCCAGCCTGCGCGCACTGCAGCCACGTATAGGATCGAGCATCGCGAGCTCTCGAGGTTCGCACGAAATCTTTCGCACAGGCTCTCTCTCTCCCTCTTACTCTTACTCTTGAAAAAAACGACGAGAGAACTCGTTGATTCTCCGGCATCTCTATAAATACGTATACACAGAGGCACACAGATGCATACATAGAAGAGCGGGCGCGTTTCGAATTTCGAATTAGCACTCGAGGCCGCGCGCGCGCGCGCACTCGACAAAGCCCCCAGACTACATTGTCGATTTTCGAAGCAGCGAAACGACCAAACGCGCCGACGGCAATTTCGTGCGTATATATGAGCGCGCAAGCGGGGGCTGCTTAGAGCGCTCTGATTTTCGGGCCCTATTCTCCTCGGCAGTGGCCCAGAGCGAGAGAGACAAAGGGAGATTTTTTGCGTATATAGCCCCCCGCGCGATCAAAGGAGTGTATACGCGGCTGCTGCTGCTTTCTTTCTCCCTTCTCTCAGCGTGTGCGTGCGCGCGCGAGTGCAGCCAAGCGGCCACGAGAGAGCTGAACCAGCGCTGCACACAGCTCAGAGAGAGAGAGAGAGAGCCTCACCGACGACGTCTAGCGATCGAACGGGTTTTCGACTTGGCTTCGGGGGCTTCGCTCGAGCTGCGCCTATGCGTGCCGTATACCTACACGGATTAATTATTTCCTCAGCCGGGGGCCGGCTATTCCTCCTCCTCGGCTCTCTTTCTCTGCTCGCGCGCGCGCATGGCTCAGCTCTCTCTCTCTCTCTCTGTGTATATATATGCGTCTGCTCCCTCTCGCGTATATATACACAGACTCGTCGCACAAGCGTCTGTCCGTATGCGCACGTCCGTCCTCCCTTTTTCTCCTTTTTTCCATCTTTTTATTCTGCTTCGCTTCTTCTTCTCCTTCTCCTTTTGCCGATGCTCCTGCTGCTCCTGCTCCTGCTTCGTTTCGTCCTCTCTCTCTCTCTCTCTCCTCGGCTTCTTTTTCTCCTCCTCCCGAGCCTTCGGCTTTTCCTTTTCCCTTTCCTTAGCCCCGATCCCGCGCAGCGCGGCTACTTCTTCTTTATCTGCTCCTCTACTTTCTAGCCGCGTTTCTATATACACGCGCCGGACCCGGCCGCTTTGAATGTTAATTAACATATTCCCTCGGTTTACGTATTTATACGCATCGAAATAATTATTCAGCTCAGGCTTTTGTTTGTTTTCTTTTGACGAGGAAATTTTCGTCGTGTTTGTGTAAGGAACGCCGACTGCCGGTAATAACTGTCTAAATGGCTTTTTCTTTTGAAAGTGCACCGACAAATAATTATGATTTGTACACGCGGCTTTCGAAATTGTTTTCAAGTTTGTTGCGCCGGAAAAATATTTATTTTCCTGTTTGCCCAAACAAATGTGACATGCGTTTTTGTTTCGATAAACCGACTTTGCTCGCTATAAATGAACATGGATTTCCTTCAGACTGTTGTTAAATAAAGTCTGGATATATCATTGAAATGATATTTGCGAATGAAAATTTATTGCCGCAGAAAAGCTCTCAAGTAATTTTAATGATTTATTTTTGCAATTCTATACGCCAAGAGAATTGAAAGAATAAAATACAACAATGAAGCAATAAAGTATTATGTTTATAACAATTGAAATGCGCAAAGTAATTAAGTGACTAGGTGAACAAACGCAAATAAAACAAAATCAACATCGTTAAATCGCAAACGAGCCGGTAAAACGGATAAATAAATATTCCAAACATCTCCATTAGAAGTTAAAGGGAAAAAGTCGGCTCTTAAAAGCTCGTAAAGCCGGGATTTTTAAAAAACTTGCGCAATACCCAGCGAGTGAGATCCTTGTAAAATGCATGTTATTGAGCTAGGCAATATACCGCGAATGAATTGCGCCGCCAATAAAATGAGGCCCCTCCGCTCGTAAATAACCGGGCAAATAATTCGCGCGCTTAATTAAATTAAGAAATTTCGTGCCCGGCTCTCGCGCGCCGCGATAAAGATCTAGCAGCGTTCCCAAGCCATATACCTACACACTCGCGCAGCAACTCGCATTCAAAAGAACGAATCGACGCTCGCGCGCCAGGTACTTTCTCCGCTAATAATGTATGTATAATGCGCCTATTCGCAAAGGGCGAGAGAGCCAGCTTACCGTTAGAAGAGCTCCGCTGCAGCAGCTCCCTTCTTATCTCGCTGCGAGGATCGAAAAGATTCGGGTCGAGGTTAATCCGCCAGCGCGCGCCTTACCTCTCCGCACCTGCACGATTAATTTCTCTTCCTTTTTCTTAGCGCGCGCTCTCGATCCACCCACTCACCTTGGCGATGCGCTCGCAGAGCGGTGAGAGCCAGCTCTCTCGGCGTTAAATGTAAATTGCCCGCCGCTGCTGGTGCGCTTTTGCAAATCTTTGTCATTCCTTAGGATCGGATTCGATGTGCACTTTCTCTTCTTTTCTCGTCCGATCGGCTGGCTCTCCGCGCGCACCGGGGCTATATAGGATATCGTGCCGCGCACGTCTCGGCAGTCACGTCTTCTTTCGCGATTGTCTCCCGGCGTTTTCCTCGCTCTCGATATACACAAATATTTATCGATTTCAGCGAAAAGTTTGAACGCTTCTACGTGCAGAGAGCGGCAAGCCCATCTTTATATGTAACAGCTCCAAAAGAGTTTCTCTCTTTCTTTCTCCGTCTCTCGATTTACGCTTGCACCGGAGGAGTCCGCCGCCAGCCGAGCGCGCGCTTCTCATGCAGACCAAAAATCTATGGCAGATTTTCTTTGATCTACGGCCACGGGACTCTGGATTTTATGTACGATCGTTCTTTATACCCCTTTCGTAATCGATAACTTTCCGTATATCCGTGATTTACGTATTTTTTTCCGCAGCTCGGGCAAAGTGCATTTTCAATAAAAAAAAAACTGGGGATGATAAAGCGAGCACGCGCTGCAGAGGCGCACGCGAAAATGTGATTCTCGAAATGGTAATTTTTTGCGCCCGCACGCACGGCTGTGTATATACGCGCGCCGCAGCCCGCCGGAAATGATATATACAATCCGACGGGCTATTCTGCCGCGTTTTTCGATTCGCCCCGTGTCAGCGCTTCCATTCGGCTTTTTGAGAGATCGAGCGGCGCGTTTTTAAAAAAGCAGCCAGAGAGCGGGCGCAAACACTCAAATAAATAAGTATATAAATTCGCGCTTGCGGCCCGGCGCTATGCTAGAGAGTAGTTTCGCCACTTTCGGCTGTTGTACGCGCGCAAAAACTTCTGTTTTCATACCATCAATCTTGCAGAGTAAACTTTTAAATTCATTCCGCAGCGACTCTCCAAAGCTTTTTCGTCCACTAAAAAGCCGATCAATCCAGGCGCGCGAGCTCGGCGCCAGTGAAAAGGAAAAAATCGAGAGATGGAGAATCACGGCCAGCTCCATCCGACTACTATTTCCCTCCCCCCCTCTTTTTTCATAAACCTACGCGCTTATTTACACGCTCGGAGAAATCCAAGCACGGGGATGAGTAAATCATCGCCGGTAATTTGCCACTCCCGGTAGGTAAAAACCTAACGCACACACGGCGCACTGCGATCCTCGATCTTACGAGTTTTGACGCGCTGTTTGCACAGGATCGGGATGATCTCCGTGTACACACATCGGCCTGGAGGGCTGCGCGCTCCTAAGAATCCGGAGCTGCCGGCACTGTATACAGGGAGAAGAAAAGTCGGCCGAAAAACAGGTAGAAAAATCGTGAAAACGGAAAGAGAGAGATGAACTCGCCGAGATAGGTATAAGAAGGGGCTAGAGAGTTGACACAAGCGCATATAAAAAGCAGCTCGATCCCTCCTTTATCGCTCGATCAGCCAGCGATTCATCAGCACGCGGGGTATATATATCTATAGTACAGACACAAGGGCTAAGCTCGCGCTTGTGCGGATAAATATTTGAGGCGCGGGCAGGCAGCTGCTGCGTGCGGGAGCGCTACTCTTTTCGTCGCGGTGAATCGCGCCTCGTTAAATCCGTCTGCCCCGAAAATCCAGCCGCGGAATATACTTCAGTTATAATTCAGTGCCGGAGAGCACGCGACACACGCGCTTTGTCACTGCGGCCAGCGCTACGGTATACATACGCAGGATATCGTTTGGGGGCTTGGGGGGGAAAGGGCCACAATAGGCCTGCGAGTTTATTACAACAGGTTACGATTTCCACACTGGCGGCGAGCGGAGGCAGAATCAGCCAGGGATTTTCTGCTGGTTACGGATGAACGAGGGGAAAATGAGGGTTATAAATCGCGCGCATTCCTAACGGGGGGGAGCGGGCCGATTGGATTTATTTATGTGGATTTATATATATATATGTATATGCGGAACTCTGAAGAAGCCGCTGCTGCTGCTGCTTTTTCGAAAATAAATTTACGGCCCTTTTATTGTGAGGGCTTTGTCGAGGCGCATGCACACACACACACACAGCGGAGAGTCCCAACTGTGCTGCGACTGCGACTTTTTGGCCCCGCGAGCGCGATGCGCAAGGCGGCAGTTCATTTTACGGCTGTGGCTTTGGCTCTCTTTTTCTCTTTCTCTCTTTCCTCTCCTCTTTTTTTTTGGCTCGCGCTCGCCGAGAAATAAAAGTAAAGTGCTTTCCCAAAATACGCTCTTTCATTGAATTGGTAAGGTAGCCCTTTAAAAAATGCACCCGCGAGCCCGAGTGATTCGTTTTAGCTAATCTTCGCTGCTTTTATTACGCTGCTTTATTGTATACGAGCGCATAAAGACACAAAGAAGCGTACACACACAAGCAAATTTTATTGGGCTCCAAGTTGTAGAACTGTTTATTTAGACTCCAGCCCAGCGAGCGAGAGAATAAAAAAAGCGGATACACTTAATACTCCTCGCGACGATCATTATAAAATATTCAAGCGCCCAAATTGGACGTATAATAATACCAGCCCGCCGCGATCTTAATGGGTCCGGCTGCCGAGCGCGCAAAAACTAGCGGTATCAGCATTACTTCAAGCATACACCTATACCCGTGCGCTCGCGCAGCCATTCTAATGAGCCCGACTAATAAGCCCTCTCTAAACAAACGCCGCTGCGCCGACGAGCCACGCAAAGAAAGCCACGGCGCGCACAGAAACACAAAATCTCGGGGGTGCGCACAATCGACGGGAAGCGAAGGATTCGGTTATATAGGCGCGCGAGCGCGAAGGTCGCGTCTCTCTTTTTTCATCGGCGCAGCTCGCTCGGTAATCGAGCGCGTCGAGGCGGGCTTTTTTGCGCTTTTCCCCGCCGAGTGCATCAGGTATGTAGCGCTCGGTTTTTTGCGTTGTCAACACATCCGGTATAGCGCGGAGGGCGGGCGTTTTTTCCCTCTTCTGTTTCTCTCGAGGCGAGGAAGTGCGCTTCGAGAGAGAGAGAGCGGCAGGCGCCATTATCGGCTGGCAAAAAGCGAGCTCGAGGTGCATCGGCCTAGAACAAACGGGCCGGTCCAAGTCGCCGGCCGTCGAATGTGACTAGACGAATCGGTAGTCCGTTTTCCCCATTGTTCGTCCGCGCGCGGCGCTCTCTTCTTGTCGCGTCGTTCGGCGTCGTCCTCCTAGTCTATTGTCCCAGGGAAAAATTGAAAGAGCCTCGGATATGGCGAGCCGTTAGCGAGAGTCGAGGACTAGAGAGACTAGCGGGTATGGCTCTCTGAGAAACTGCTCTTCGCTAGCCGAGATATAACGACGGAGGAAAAAAATGAGCCTCGCTACTCGCTCGCGGAAGCTTAAAAAAAAGGAGTAGACTAAAAGAGCGAGATAGAGAGGAGTAAAAAATGGGAGAAAGGAAGGAAAGGAGAGGAGGGGGGAGGGCCTGGCTCTTTTCCTCTGTGCGCGAGCGCGTCTGAGAAGGGTGAGCCAAGTGTCTTGCTTTTCGACAGTTGAAACGTCTACTTACTCCGGCAACTTTTTAAGGATTGCGAGAGAAAGAGCGAGACTACTGCTTTCTGGCTCTCTCCTGACGAGAGAGCTGCTCCTCTCTCGCGAACTCGCGGAATACTCCCAACACTTTGGCGAAAACTTGTGTATCAGTTGCCAAAGTAGATAAAGAAACTGCGCTGGTATTAAAAGCCGGGCCGTGAAAAGCGCGCAGGGCCGAGTATAAACCGACACGGAATTAATACTTTTACCGCGTTTTTCGCCCCGATCTTTTGGTATTTTCATAAACGCCCGATCGATCGATACACGCCGAGCGTTGACGAACTCGCATATTTTAATCTGTCAGTGCGCGAGCGAGCGAGAATTTAATTAAACTTAATTGCGAGCAATTTTATATTCGAGCGCGATGTCGGAAAAAGGCGGCGGCGGTAAAAATAGATGAAGCGAAAATCCAATTTGTTCCTTGGAGGCCGCGATTAACGCAAGAATTCGCTGCCAGCGCGCCGGGTTAGGCGGAAATTAAAGAGAAAGCTGGAAAGGTAAATAACAACAGCAACAACAACGAGCCGGCGGCCTGGCGAAGAACAAAGAAAATGAAGGAGCGGCAAATATGGGGAAGCAAACCGACGGGGTACACACACACACGAGTGCATACATGCGCACGTGTGTGTATCTAGAAAACGCGAGAGGTGAGAGACTGTAGCAGAGGCGAGAGAATAGAAGAGAGCAGGGATCGTCCGGCCGAGTTAAACGTGTTTGCCCCAAATTTCACGGCGCTTTGGCGTTTTCGGGCTCGGCTCTCTCTCTCGACTTTGTACCGCTCTGCAGCCTTCCCTACCCTCACACTCACACACACACACATATAGCTCCCTCAGCTCGGATTTATGCATTTTCTCTCGCTCTAGCTAGCGCGACTATCCATTGTGAGAGCGGCGAATTTTCGCTCGTTTTCCACGAAAGTCTGCCGAGCTGCTTTTCAGCCCCCGCCCCTCTTTCTGGCTCCGAGATTATATTATTCTCCCGCGCGTCATTTTTCAGAGCATCGATCGCCAGCCACCCCACCTTCTGCCCCTATATACGTGTTATTTCTCGCGGATGTGCCCTCCTATCTGTTTCCTCGCAGTTATATTCTCCGGCGCGATAAATAAATCTTGGCCCCTCCCGCGCTCGCGCGGGGAAACACGGATTTTTCTTTTGTAATTTTAGTTTCGAACTAATTTCCAAGGGAAATTGGGAGCCGGCTTTCGTAAACGCATTATTGGAATTTAAACCGCGCCGCGCGGCCAAAGTTCTAGCGCGCTTCTGGTTTTTAAATTTTATTTAAATTTTCTAACGGCGCTTCGCTAAAAATGCGCCTCCGAAACAAAAAAGAACGAGTCTCGTGCGCCAGGTATGCGCCCGCAGCCACGCATTTTGCAAATTCTAAAAATTATAATAACCGCCGGGCGAATATTTAGCCTGCCGCCCCCGCGAGCGCGTTTGAAGCGCCCAAGCCTTTCCGCGCTCTCCGCGCGTTAGACGAGGCTGTGAAAAAAGAAGGAAAAATGCTCGGCGCTTTGTCAAAGTTGGCAAATTGCTGGGAGCGCCGAGATACTTTTAAAATCGGCCCATCCCCGTCGTCTGACAAATGAGAATGAGAAACTAGCGAGCCCGGAACGAGACGCCGGAGAAAGAAGCGCGCCCCCGTCTCTCTCTCCTCGTCACTTTGGCATTGAATTTCCCCGGCGAAGAAAGTATACAGGAGGCAGCATCTTTTGTCGCTGCTGTTCCTTGTCAACGCCAGGGCGTACAATACACCCCGCGCGCGCTACACTGACACGTTTTTCGTGAGCGTATATCGAGGCTCTCTTCCGTATGTGTGCGCAGAGACGAGAGAGCGAAGGCAGCAGAGCAGCAGCAGCAGCGCACATCGGAATTTGTCGGTGGTGTGTATATATGCTGCAGGGGCGGACGTGGGGGGAGAGATACCGGTTTCCTCCGCTCGCCCCTCCTCCCTCTCTCTCTCTCTCTCCAGCCGCTCAGAGTCTTGCTGAGCGCACACTGACCCATGAAAGCGCTAAGTGGCAGAATGCCATTGTGCGCGACACCTGGTCTCTCTTTCTCGCTTTTTCCGGGGCTAGTTTTCCTCCCGATCGGAAAGCCGAGCCCGGCGGGCTATTCCGGGGGAGAGGGAAAAATATACGCCGGCTAATTTCGGCCCTTTATTGCCGGCTATAAAGCTCAATTGTGCGCGAGCGCGCCGACAGTCCAAACACATGATTAATTCCGGCGAGCTTTCTTATTGAATTATTCCCGAACTTATATACACACCGCCGGCTACCGCGCTTTAAACTATTCGGCCGAGCCTGAACTTTGAAAATTGCGCGCGTGTGCAGCTGAAATTCATTACGGCCGGGGAGAGGCTGAAGACGCCTGAGAAAGAGAGAGAGAGAGAGAGAGAGAGAGACTGGAAGTTTAAATGCCTCGGATTCCAGCTGCAATTTTAAGTGTTTTCGAATGCTGCCGCGCGCCGGCGTGTATAAGAAGTGCCGTAAACTATAAACATCGGATATGGCCGGGCATTAATCCGAGAGAGCCAGCCGAGCGCGCGCGCGCGCGACTTTTCCATTGGGAGTACTGATATTCTTTGTTATTATTTTCGAGCGCGCGAGAGCGAGCGGCTATTTTTGACGATTCTTTTTTCCCTTTGGCGCTTTTTAATCGCCGTTTATGAGCGAACGGGATGTGTCGTAAAGCGTATTCTAAGAATATATTATACGCGCGCGGCGCGCCGCTACACTTTGTCGAAACGCACTTGAGTAAATCATTGATTATTGCCCATTAACTAAGTGCTTAAAAATCAAATTGTATTTTACGATTCCGCGGGGAAATCATTACGAGCGCTTGTAATTTTATTGTCTCCTATTATTGTTCACTTGACCTTTGTTTCAGGATACACGTGATTTCTCAAGCCTAAAATATATATATTACAACTTTCGTAATCCGTTTATGAAGAATCGACGCGCATTATGTTATATAGCAGCGCATTACAAAATCAAAAATTGAATTCTCTATTAAACCAAGCTCCGAACAATTCTAATTCATCATTAAAATTACCGCGCGGACAAGGCCGAAGAATTACGTGCCCGGCTCCGCGGCGAACAATCGATGCCCTCTATACAGAATACACAATTTATAGGGGCGATAATGGCCCGAGCGCTCCTGTTGCACGGGCGCAATTTACGAAATTTAAAAAATTCAAAAGTCAAACTTTAGCCCGCCGCTCGCGCAGCGGCGTAGAAAAAGTTTATAGAATAGAAAGAGAGAGAGAGGGAGAAAAAAGAAGCCGAGAGAGAGCCGGATTGTATAAAAAGGGAGGAAAAAAACGAGAGAAGAGGCGACGCGCGTCGAGGAGATCAGATTGAAGGAAGATGATAAAGAGGAGAAGGCGCGGCCAATTTCGTAAGAGACAATGGAATAACGGAGCGCTCGAGAAAGAAGCGGAGCGGCACGCGAGAGAGCCAGAGCTATACATATATATACAAGAGGACGCGAGCGAGCCTTGGGCTAATTTGTCGAAACGCGACATGCGATCCCGTGACCCCGCTTATCTCGCGAAAATCTCGGCTTCCGCGTGCGTGCGCCCCTACATAAGTGGCTTTCCCAATCAATTGTCATTAGCCGCAAGCGCGCTCACATATAAGTGGGCTTCTTCTCGACCGATCCTCTGTATATACATACACATCTCGACGACGACGGCGGCTCGATACGGAGGAATTATTCACAAGGGCCGCTCCGGCAGCACAGGGACGCTTAATTTTTTAAGGGTCCACACCGAGTGCTCCGGAGATTTGCATTTTTTCCTCTCTCTCTCTCTCTCTCTTGCTGCACGTTCGAATGCAGCGGTGCAAAGGACGGACGAGTGTTGTTGAATTTTAAAGACTCCGCGAGGCGGCGGTGGCGTTCCATTATGTGACTGTGAGAGAGCTGCTCTCTCGCAGTCCTTATGCGCACTAATACGCCTCGCGCTCCCCGCCATTATAAAGTCGGAGCCGAGTGGGGATTTCGTCGACACATCTGGATTAACTTAATTTAGTTTATAGTTTGTTTAGATTACCGCTCGCTTATTTGCATCGGGCCCGCGCGTCTGCGCACTGCGTAATTGTATATGCATATGCGAAAAGGCAGAGCCGCGCGCGAGTGTGTTGCTCTAGCCGGGATTCGCGCGACTCATTAGCATAAGGCGCTCATGAATAGGACTAGTCTGCGCGCGCCGCGTACCCTAAAAGCCACGAGCGAGTGAGAGAGAGATACGCACTTTACATCGTTCGCGCTAGTCCGCAAGAAGGCGGCGGCCTTTTTTTTCCTCTGCCTCTCGCGGTGTAGGTATATATATGAAGCGCGCGTGGTTTCTACTAATGAGGCAACCACAGCGCTCGCCTTTGTTCCTTCCGATTTTTCGCGCTTCACTTCGCTCTAAGCGCGGGGGATATAGTTTCCAGGGCGCGTTATGCGCCACGCTGCGGCAGATATTGACTCATCCTTTTTCTCCAGACTCTCTCTCTCTCTCGATTCAACAATGTATATTGTGGTATGCGCGCGATGGAGGGTGTATATACCTGCGCGCGAGGGCTCTAATGATGCGCCGCGAGTCGGGACTCTTTAATGCGTAAAATATCGCCTCGCTTCGGGAGCCAGTCGTTAGCCCCGAGT
>JAPYZA010006900.1:0-10622 GCA_030522685.1 Eupelmus azureus
TTTTGAATTTGAACCTTTTTTCATAAAATTTTCAGCTATTCTTTTATTGCAAAAATAATTTTATTCATATTTATTCGTATTTACAAATAATTGCAACATTCGTTTAAAAAGCTAATGCTTCTATTCATAAATAATGCAGATGTTTGAGAATAAGATAAAATCTTGCTCATATCATTGTAATTTATACTCGACGTAACAATGTTTCACGCTTTTGTTTTATTTCCATTCATAATATTATAACGAAAAAAAAAGAAGATTAAAAATAATAAAAAAAAATCATAAAAAAATCTCATAAACAACTACCTAATCATTAAATCACTATACTGTCTTCTCCCCAAAAATTAAAGCCAAGAGCATCAAAGGGCACAGCCGGCACCGCGGCCGTCAATACATCCCAGCTGCTAGTTCGCGCTTATTGATCGTTAAAACATATACACATGCGAACGTCACGCGGTCGAGCTGGCCAGCTCACATCTGATCATAATGCAGGCAAATAGCAACGTGGACTGCCATATGCAATTAACAGCGAACCGCTCGCCGAAACCGACATTTTTCCCAGAATTTCAGAAAGAATTATTTCTAGGATTCGAACTCGCGTCCCGGCGTATATACGTCAATTTTATCGTATAAGACGAATTCTATATTTAAAGCTGGCTTTGGGGATCGCGGCGCGCTCGGCTCTGTGTTTTGACAAAAAGCGCGTTTTGACTTGGTTTACGATGCTTTGGGTATTAGGTTTTCGGAGTAATAGCGGAGTGATGGATGTGATGCGGTTGATGTTTTGTAAATCATTTCTGGATTAGCGGTAAATTTCTCTGATCGCTTGTTTGAATGGTTAATACAGATTCTTGAAATAAGAATAGTTATTAATATTTTTTGATGAAAATATGACAAATAATTTTGACTTTTTTTGTTTGAAGTGTTGAACGGAATCAAACTCTGCTATTATAAGATAATTTCGCGCTCGAAATAACACGTATTATTTTTTTAACGTAACACACAAACGTGACATTCTTGAATATTTTTTGTGAATATTTTTTCAACGATATTCTGGTCTGTTACATATGTGCGTGCGAGTAAAAACGTTGTTTTAGCCTGCTTGTTTTACTTAGAGGTGAGCCGCGGTAACTAGTTTACATAGGAGTATTCCGTTTATTTTTGAAAAGCAATTTATAGTATTTGTTTTCTTTTTTCTTATTTAAGAAATTACTCTACATTATCAGTTAGGTCAGTTAAGAACTATTAGCTGAACAATTTTTCTTCTCTTAATTTCTTTCACTTCTCTAACAACTGCATTATTCACAAAACAATAACGACTGCACTTAGTTGCACGAAAATCCGGCAGCGCAGGCTATTAAAATTCAAATTTTCCCAGCCACTACAAACCACCTTCTCAAGCCTTTTTCATCGCTTTTACTCAATCACTCGCTCCACTCTAAAAATCGATACTCCCAACCTCTCAAGACTCCAAAACCGCGATTCTTCACGTCACCCACAATCCGAGGCCCGACAACAACGCCAGCCCATTACATCACCCCGCAACAAACCGCGAGCTTATCAAGCAAAAACGCAATCCTCGCGTCCGTCCGATAAACACCATCAACTTCCTTTAACATCCCCGCACACAAACACATATCGCAGCCGCCTCCCGCACTGTACCTTCAGCCTCAATCGCCGCTCGATATCACCTTGGCGCCGCCAGCGCTTCTCATACTTCCACGCGAAAAAGCACCTATCTCACTTACAAACGCACTCAATTTTCGCGTGCAGAAAGTGTCACAGTGGAGCGGCGCGCACCGGCTCTGGCGTTTCGCTCGCTACTGCCGCGCTCTCGGCTTTTTCTGGAGCTCCGAGCAGACACACAGCACCGGCGCGCGCGCTCTCGGCTTTTTCTGCGCGCGCGCTGGTGTGTTGGTGCTGTGTTTATGTATGTGAGGCCGGTTTTATTAACATGCGAGCCGCGCGCGCAGTGCCGGCTTATTGTGGGTATATATGAGCATTGCAAAGGCGCCGCGAGGTTCGAGGTTCAGCGCTGCTGGTGTCTCTTCCTGGTCGTCCTAATATAGTTTTGGAGAGGCGATTTTTATGCGCGTGCTGGGAATTTGATGCGCTCGGGGAGATAGCGATTCAAGGAGACGATGTGGGGTGTATATGAGTTCGATGCGCAATGCCGAGAATTAAATGTAGATGTGTAGAGAATGAGCTGTTTCAATGTTGCGGGAATAGAGTCGAGTAGTAGTTATGTACATATCTGAGTAGTTTCTGTAATGCCAGGTGTATACGTAGGAAATTATCGATGCTTTTTGCAGTTCTCGATTTTACTCGATGTTAATAAGGCTTTATATATAGTTACACTGCCCATTATGAGAATTTATCAAGTCGTTGTTTTTAATTTTAAAAAATTGAATGAAAAAAAACTGAATTTTACAATTATCGGCAATTACACGTTTGTTAACATCCTCTTAACATTCCAATATAATCGAACAAAGAACCTGCAACCAGCAAAAGACTTTAAAATAAAGCTGTTACTCATTTTACTTAGCCCATGACTCACACCTAGCCATGGCTCCCTCCAAAAAATCTCCTGCACACCATATGACTCTGAAAAAGTAGTTCTGCGCTGCGTGGCTCGACTATTTTTACTTGGCTGCAAGGAATTCCCCGCGGAGGCATCCGAAAGAATGCGCCAAGACTTTCACGTACACATATACATGTACGCTCACTCGCGCAGCCCGAGAACTGGTTTTTCTAGATTACTTTTTGGCCGATCGATGCCTCGGCGCGAGTTCGCGCGGCGCGGGGTTGGATTTTGCGCTAAAAATAAGGTGATACCGCCTGTTTGCACGAGATAACTGGCTTATAAAGGTCTTCTGTATAGCGGCGAGTGTGTGTTTTCTAAAACGAGCTGGAAGTGTGTTTCTATATACAACGGAAGTTCGTTGTGCGCTTTAAACGTATAAAACGAAAGATACTTTGCTAATTGCTCAGCGCTCGCATCGAACAATTTTAATAATTCACTTAGCCTTGCGTAAAAACGTTATTTGCACAAATACCCTCGTTGAGAATTACAAAAAAATTCATTACCACCCATTAGTCCAGCGAAGTTTCTCAGAAAAGACATTAGCGCAGAGGCGAGAGAAAAATTATCTAAAACGCGTTCGGAAAAGCAACGAGTGGCACAGCAACAAAAGAGCCGGAGCCGTAATCTCTCAGCTGGATATTGTTTCGAATAATGCGGGTAACGAGACGTTCAATGCCGCGCGCGACAACTGCTCTATGCGCCGATGTATATGCGTCAATTGCCAGCCAAGCTGGCGAAGTACTCGTGATGTATACGTGTTGCGCAACGCTTCCTCCGGCGCTGGCCGATCCTTTTACGTAAGCCCGCTATTATCAATAAAGATGCGGTTTTTCTAAAGGCCTGCTTCGTTTTTTCCCAGATGCTGCGTGCCAAATTTGCTACATGGCTGCTTTATTGGCGCTGGACGTCGATCGGATGATTCGTTAATTGCGCTATAAATAAGCCTTTGTGAAGCTGATGCGTTTGCGAGATGGTGTATTGGTTTTTGAGTGGGTTTATGGATGTTATTGCTTTTGAAGTATTCAATTTTTAAAACCGACCGAGGGATGTAAACATGCGACAATACGGAAATTCGTGTCATGTGATAGATTGAAACCCAAGGTCCGATAGAGTTAGGTGGACTTTATTATTGTTGTCTAGCTCGAGCGTTTATTTCTTCCTTGGAGTAGATTTCAAACTAATTGTTGACATCAGTCTATCTGATTTGACATGAACGTTCCTTATATCTACTAACTTAATACAATGTCTGTAAAATCCGAAAGTGGGAAAAAATGCATTGAAGAGGATGTTTTTACATACAGATGGACGATAAAAAACATTAATATCAACGAAGACTATAAAACCTACCGATCACCGTGTTTTTTCACCAACGACGGTGACTTGAAATGGAAGCTCGACTTCTCCACCGCCACCAAATACTCCAGTACCGTATTAATACTGACGTTTGCTGGCATTCCCTTAAATCTTCCGTTTGTACAGATCTACTTTGACGCCTGGGTTCTCGACAAAAACAGACAGAGGCAACGCCAGCAAAACATTCAAGCCGCTTTTGAATATGATGCACTCTCTGATGGGAACACTTATCCTTTCAACTTCTTCCCTAGAAGTGCCCTCGGAGATTTGTTACAAGATAATAGTGATCTGGAAATAGAATTTCAAATACAGACAGTACCGAATTTAGATGGGTTCTTAAAGTGTCACAATCAAATGATCGTCGAACTTCTTCCTTTTTGGAAGGGCAGTCGTTTCTGGGACGTTCAGATTCAAGTTAACGCAAGGGATGTAGAGACTAGTAAGTGTTTGTATTACATCGTAACATTTTGATTTTCGATCAAAATAGAATATAAATAAAGCAATTGAACGCAACTATTCAATTTTACTTTCCAGTTGACGCAAAATATGTTTTCCATGCTCACAAAGTTATTTTAGCGGCTCGAAGTGGCTTCTTCTCTAGTCTTTTTACAAATGATACAAACTTCAATCTAGGGCCTCTTGAAAAAAGTATTGTGGACCTCGGCGATTGGAATTGGAAAATAATTGAAGATACGTTGCATTTTATGTATACGGGAACAGTTAAACGACTAGTGTATAAAGCAACCAGCCTTTTGGAAACGTCTTATAAATTCAAAATCAAAACATTAAACGATATGTGCCAGGACGCTTTGGCTTCAATGTTGAATCGCGATAGTGTTATTACTATACTGACACTTGCCGATAGGTATATTATGGAAGAGAGCGAAAACAAATTAAAAATTAAATGTTTGAATTTTATTAAAGAAAATAGGAGCGTCGCCGAAACAGCGTCATTTCAATCATTACTAACGACTTATCCTCATCTAGTCCAAGAAATCATACAGCATATTTAGCATTATGTAATACACTATAAATGCATTTGCGTATAAATAGTTTAAATAATTTTATAATTTTTTATGACTATAGAATCTTATTGTATGTGTTATATATTTATTGCAATATAGATTTTACATTATTATTTTATACTTAACATTTTTTATATTTTAAATGTGGCTGTAAAATTTTAAAATATGCGTAAATTGAAACGAAAATAATGATTAGTCCTATCAATATAAAATTTAACAAATATTTCGTAATAAAAATATTTATAGTTGATAAAGGTATTCTGAAAATAAATATTTAAATAAAATCGTTGAAAATGGAATTCTTTTTTTTACCCCTTTTATTATTGATAAAAATATATATTTAAATTTTTATAGAAAGGTAACATGAATAGTCTACTTTAAATCAATTAAACGAAACTCTTTTACTGATTCTTTACATTTTATTAATTTTTATTTACAATCAACTTTTTCGTCACATTTGAAACCAACAAATTCGATATATACAACGTACGAAATCAAATAAGCTAATCAGTGCCGTCGGGCCAACTCAGCACAACAAAGACAGCCCTACAAGAGTCAGTTGATATCCAGCTCTTGTCAAGCTTTGACGTTCAAAATTACATCACCCTAAAAGAAAAATGAGCTCGTTGCCAACCGTCGGTTCGCAAAGCACTTTGGCGACGTCGTCAACCATGTCGTCGATCTCAGAAAGTCGGAGACGTTTTATTTTCCACCCGAATAGCAGCGGTATTATGACCTTCAGATGGATGATCCCAAATTTTCGTCCCAACGAGGAGAAGTGCTACGTGCAGCGAGTCTTCACTAATGATGGTGACTTCGGCTGGAAGCTCACATTGCACACCTGCTACGAGGACATCGACTATACAACGTTTAACGTCTGCCTAAAAAATAACGCCACGAATAGGGAAAGTGTCCAAGTTAGTATCGAGCTGGCCATCGTCAAACCCCAGAATCAGAGGATGTACGTCCAGTCGATTCAGAGGAACTTCGTTAAGGATGAAGAACATATCGTCAAATTCATTAAGAGAGATTCGTTCATTTCGGAGAACTTGCTGGAAGGTCGTAATCTCGTACTCGAGTTTAAAATTGAGGTGATCAACACCAAAACGATAAGGGCCTTGAAGCATCAGGTTGAGCTGATCACCAATATGCAGAAATATCTGTGGCCCGATGTTTTCCACAAAATATATTTGACTTTTACCGATGTCATTCTGACAATAGACAAAAAGGAGGGTAAGAGATTAATTTCTTGAAAGTAATTGTTGGAAAGGAAAATTAATTGTGTAATATTATACTTTCAATTTTGATAATTCTCTTAAACTTAAAATATTTGTAATGTGCATTTTTTTTATAATTCAAATATTTACGGACAGTTTCAGTTCACTTCTAGAGTACGAAACATTCAATTCGAAGTAGTTATCGAATGCAATATAATTTCTTCTTTCCAGCAAATCATTATTTGATCATTCAATTATTTTCATTCTCACTAATCCGGCATCTATTTCTTTTGCATCAGTAATGCGTGCCCACAGTAATATCTTGGCAATGAGAAGCGTACTCTTTCGCCAGAAATTAATAGCTGAAAGGCTCAATCAGAAAGGATGCTCCGACTTTTACGAAACCCCAAACGTCATCTTTCTGGAGATCAACGATATAAAATACGAAATGTTGATGGCCGTGATTGAGTACATCTATCGTGGCAAAGTTGATGGTATCGAGCACTTGGCGAGAGACTTGTTACTAGTATCCCGTCTTTATGTGATAAAAAAATTGGAAACCTTGTGCGAGGATGCTCTCGTCGATAGTCTCAATGTGGAGAACGCCGCGGACTTGCTGATCTACGCTCATGTATACGCCTCGGACGAGGCCGAAGGATATGATGGCACGAGCAAGTTGAAGCACATGGCGTTGGAGTTTATCAAGAAAAACAGACAGGTTGCCAGGACGGACGGATTCAAACGGATTGTGGATTTTCCTGATTTGGTTGTAACGTTAGTGGAGTTTCTCTAGATATCATGTGCCTTAGTGAATTTATGTTGTAGAAGATTTTAAGAATATTGTCACGACTTTTTTAATATTTTTTTAAGAAATCAGTAATTATGAGGTTTACATTTAAGAATTTATTTTAATCT
The DNA here is from genome assembly GCA_030522685.1 of Eupelmus azureus. NCBI lineage: Eukaryota > Metazoa > Arthropoda > Insecta > Hymenoptera > Eupelmidae > Eupelmus > Eupelmus azureus. The sequence continues at coordinate 7,092 of JAPYZA010006900.1, forward strand.
AAAATTGTGATTGGAAAATTAAATATTTAAGATAAATGTTTAAAATAAATAAAATAAAAAATAAATTTTTTAATTTTAAGATAAGTATTTAAAAATTATTGTAATAAATTTCTTTTACCATGTCACGTCCGAAAACGCAACGATTTGAGCAAAGCTGGCGCTTGTTTTGCTCTCATGTTTTTGAGCCTAAGCTCTCGCTTAATAGCTCAGGATTATGATAAATTATTGAGGAAAAGGATTTTTGTTAATTTAGTTTTTGTGACGTACAGTGAAACCAATTTGACGGAGACGTCACAACACTGCAATATTTTAATAAATGATAATAAATTTAATTAAAAAAAAGAGAATAATGCGTAATTGTTATTTATTTCTTAAATATTTTATATGCAAACATTTACGGGGATAAACTGACCATACATTTTTATATCATATCGTTCAAAATTAGAATTTATTTTTTGTCTTTTGATATTTTGGTGCTATTTGTTGTTAATTTCTTCATTTTCGTCTTTTGTATAAATACGAACCTTTTTTTTAATAAAACCTTTTAATATGTCATTATCCAAAATCATTTTTTCAGACTGAACACACCAAAGTTCGTTAGTCATCTTTACGAGGCAGGAGCAAAAAAAAGGAGGGGGGAGGAGTTTTCGTAATTTATGAGCCGTCCGAGTGAGCGTTTCTGTCTGTGCGGAAAAGACGTATTTTTCAACGTAACGAAAAGAGTAAAGAGGACTAATAATAGAATTGAGTTCTGGGGGGAATGAACCGCTGAGGCTTCGACATAACAATTTCGGGACATGAGCATTTTCTACGCGCATTGCGACATTCTTTTAGCGGTTCCAGGACAGTCATTATATTTAACGTGCGAGCGACAGATACAAACACTTGCTTAGCAGGTTTGAGTTTGTTAGAAAGTGTAGTCAGTATACTTCAAGAAGGACCCTGATCTCTTTTTAAAATTTCATATAAACAATGACTTAACGTAGAAATGTAAGAAAATTTAGTGATCATTGAAAATATAAAATATATGTTGAAGTTGATCATTTCAATGAAATAAGATGAATTGGCAGAAATTTTTCATAAGGCAAGCTTGAAACTGTATCATCTTGTTCAGAAAAGAAAAATAAATAAACTTCGGTCCATAATTCGAAAAGTTGTTGACCCAACCCAACTTCTTTGTATAAAACTTCTACCCACGTACATTCTTCAGCGATTTTTTCTTATTTATGTGATTCACGTAGAGTTCGTAGAAAGGAAATCTTACTTGAAATATTTGAGGAAAATATTTTTGAAATTCTGTTTTAATTTAATTAATTAGAAGAACCGAGTTTCATGACTCACTTCATAATTAGTGAATTGTGGAAATAAACAATGCAATTTAATCTTTTTATTTCTTTTTAACGAGTTCAAAAATTTAATTAAGCATAGAGAATAGGTACAATGCGAATATTTTTAATGATTCTTCAGTTTTAGCATAAACGATAAAAAACTATTTCCCCCAAAAGATAATTATTTACAATTTATTCTAATCACTTTTTACGTATTCCAAACTTTAATACTTAACATTAGAACTTAAATTATACGTTAAAAATCTCAATTTATATCCATACAAACAAACCATCTAACTACAATCCCCAAATGCCTTTCCAAAAGGTGCCATCCCCATCCAACAAACCAACCCGTTTATAACAATCAGCCAGCCAAAATCACCATCCCGTTTGAAAGCCTCAACAGTCCATCAAAACAAACCATCCGCGCGATGGACCAGCACAAATCATCTTTGCAAACGCGCCGCGGTAACAGCAACAACAGCCGCGTGAATTAGCGTTCCGCCGTGGCGCGGCCCATAACGAAAATTACGAAAGCACGGCAGGCGCAGCGAGACTCGCTAAAAATATGAGTCATCTACGAAATCGCGGATGCGCGCGCGAAAGCTGGCGCCGTGCCAGCTTGACTTGCAGACGGAAGCATTTCTGTCTGTACTTTTCTTTTCTTTCTCTGGATTTTATGCGTTAAGGGGGAAGTGTCCCTTGCGCGCTCAAGGCTGAGTGGAGGGTTGATGGCGGAGGATGAGTGTGGGGTGAGTTTGTTGGATCGATGGTGCTGGATGGTCGGGATGTAAGGCAGGAGAACAGAGAGTACAATACAGAACAATGCAGTAACAGAGAGTTTTATAGAGGCGTTTGGATTAAAAATAATTATGTTTGTGTTGATAGGGAAAGGCTACTTATATTGCTTTTCATAAGTTAATGTTTACATCGGTACCTCTAATCGGTACAGCAAAGTTAATATTGTGCTAATTTCATAATGTAAATAGAAAATTACATAGATTCTAACCAGGTTGCCTTATTATTAATATAATTGTGGCATTTCGTTACACTATAAATTTATTTTCGTCGTTTACAGTGTAGGCCTCATTTAGGGATTTGTTATAAATAAAATACTACAGATTAAGCTTGGCTAATTAATACTTATTAATTGCTACTCATAAATATCTGATGCCATTTCTTAAATATACAAATACAATTTTAGGCATGAATTAGTAGTCATTCTCACCCATGAAAATCAATAAAAAAATGTTTTAAAGTATTTTTTTTCTTGATAATTAGATTTAAGACTTGTTGCTCTATAGAATACGCTAAATCAATTGCAATCACTATTGCACAAGTGCTCTTACGGCAACTGTGTAGTTCTTTCATTATTTGTAAACAATACAGAAGTAAGACTAATTTATTGACTAGTTCATACGTTTAATTTCAGATGTAAAATACGATTTCAAAATGATTGTGTCCAGGTGATGAACATTTTTTTCAGCATTTTAGCCGCAAAATTTGATTTACGTTTTAAAAATATAATCGAGAGTTTAATAACATATTCATAACAAATGCATGAAGTGTATAAGTGCCGATTGTGCGATGTGATGATTGAGCGATTGAAATCACACGTGGAAATAATTTATGGATAAAAAACTGTGTATTTGCGGCGTGTGGCAAAGGTTAGAAGCACATGTATAGGGCCGCAGGGAACGAAACCCCCGATAGCGGGAGGAGGGTGCAGAGCCAACCCCTAAAGAAAATATTTATACATCGATGTAGATACGACTGTACAATACCACTGGAATTTCATGTTTTCATATAAATCTATTCCTTATTGGTTTAACGTGATTAAATCATTGTAACTTCCGGAAACGCAATGAGTTGAGCAAAGCTGGCGCTTGTTTTATTTTTGTGTTACTGTTAAAAGTACAAAAATATCTCGTAAAATATTCAATTCAGAAAATTCAGAAAGAAAGGACAGGGCCCATGAAAGCACGTGGCTTGTTAGATGGTCAATGACCATATGTTGACCAGTTACCATGGCAAGAGGCTTACGGCAAAAGGCGAAGAGTGTTACTGTCCCAGCGTGGATAATGGTGGATCCGTCCTGTTGGGATTGAAAATATACCGATACGCCCTCTTCAAGGTGGAATTAATTAAACACGTACAGTATATCTTTAACTATATCTACTCTCTAAATTTTAAATAGTGGGCT
>JAPYZA010006902.1:0-10619 GCA_030522685.1 Eupelmus azureus
TAGAAAGTTTCCCCATATTTTGACCAGCGGTTGGCCAACTGTGAAGAATTAGACATCCACTAGCCTATTTTTAAAGACTTGGCCAATTTGGTTGGGGAAATTTCTACCAGGGAATTTTTAAATAATATTATTGCGTATTATATTTAAAAAAAGAAAAATCACATAAACCATTGGTCGATAATAACAGATATATCAATTCATCTTTTCTATAAGGGTGAGTGACGTGGCACCGCAAAATTGGTATCCCAACATAAAAATTATTTAAACAAAATCGAAGTTTACGTGTAATCATTTCGTTATTACGTAAGAGGCTATTATTAATATTATCTTTTTATTCTCTATGTACATGGTGTAATTTTCTCAAAATAACTACTGCACAGTGCAATTCTCTGTGAATTACTATCTGATCCTTCTGAAAGTTTTTTTACAAGGAAAGTGGAAATATTTTTTAATGCAAAAATAGATATCTTTAATAATATATAATGCACCTAAGGAGGAAAAATAAAGCATTTTCCAGATAAGTATGCGATCTGAGGCTTTCTTTATTTCCTCCTGTGGTAGGTATATGATTTTTTCGATGCGGCAAGGAGAAAAATACGAGAAAAATACAACGCTCCGAGAGAAGATAGTATTTTTACTCTGCTAGGCAAAAAATAATATACATACCATGGAAGGTAAAATAGGGACGGCATAACATATATTTGCTACTCTCACCTTCGGCTCAGGTGACAATTTGCACGTGCTGTAGATTAGCCAATTCTTTATCTCCATAGCTGCGTAATATACTATTATCGCATAGTTATAATTTATTTAAAAATTCATCGTTCTTATAAGGAAGTTTATTAGTTAAAGATTGAACATCTTCAATGTTTGATTTTACAAATGTTATATAAAATTATAATAAATAATAGTATATAAAATATAGTTATTTGACTTCCTAAAATAAGTCGATAAGATAAATCTATTTTTTTGAAAATCGAGTTTACAGTGTTTTTTGCAAGCTTGAGAATCTATGTAAACGAAAATTCATTCACTTACTGGAAGTTTAATATAATAGAGATATATTTAGTACTAAAGGATAAGTAAATAAGTTCATTTTTAGACAATCACTTTTCAGATATTTTGAATAAGTCATGTAAATAATGAAAATTTTAATTGATTTTTTTATTAAACTTCAGCTTATTTTTCTGATTTGGATATTAGAGATATTTTTTGATAATAATTATTTTTTAATTCATTTTAGTAACTATTTATATAAAATTATTAATTAAAACCTTGAAAAAGAATAAGTCTACTTTTTATTCAGCTATAAACTTTTAGTCCATCTTGTACATTTTATTAATTTGCAGCAAAAGAAAAGAGTATATCTTAAAGTTATACTGCTATATATTATAAATAAATGAATTAAGCAAGTGTTAGATTTCAACTTATTTCTTCTGATCTTGCGTGTACATTTAAATATTAAAATGTTCATTTTTCGAGAAAAGGGGAAGTTGAATTATGCAATTACCATGGAATGCCATAGAATTATAAATTGTTGCGTATAAAAACTATAATCCTTCCAAAAATTGGCCATTATAAATTCTTATTTAAAGTGTTCCTAAGTAATTTAAATTGACCTATATCTTTCTAAATTTGAAAAAACTAGATAATACTTTTACTACTAAATTCGGTTCTAAATAAATTTAACTTATTTTAAAGTTCGAAATAATAATAATAATTTAAATTATTTAAAATTTAATTTAATAATAATTTAAAATGGACAAATATTTGAAACTATATTAGTCTTTGTAATTATATTATATTTAATAATGTTAAGATTACTAAATCTTTAATAATCGTATATCAAATAAAAATATTATAATTATTGTAATAAATAATAACACTCAATTAGATTATTTATAATATTTAGATAAAAATCTTTTATACTCTCGATCACTACATACAAAAACAGTTTTTATTGGTTTCAATATTGCTCTCAACAAAAATTGCAACTGTTGTTTTAGGCTATGTAATGTATGTAGTAATATAAAGTGTTTGAGTTTATTATTATCGTATTAATTATTTATCAGGCAATGCAATCACTATCTAAATATTATAAATTTCATTGTAAACTAAAATAATAATTTTTATAATTGGAAAAGATAAAGGTAAAGAACATACATTGATATTTACTTTGTATTGTATTTTATATTCATATAAGTTAGAATAAATAAATTTGCTACAATAAATTACTAAGTAAGTAACATGAGTTTATAAATAAATAAATAAATCTTTAGTAATTTCTTTTACAAAATTTGTATGGCGTTCGTGGCAAAAATTTTGCAGATATTTTTATATTAGTAACATTAGTTACTAAAATTTAACAAATATTGTTCAAAAACATGATTGTATTCGGGAGTCCATGAGTACTTTTGCCATACTAAAAATATTATTGAATTATAGTATTTCAGTAGATAACCAAGCTACTTTGGTACATAATAAACATAAATAAAACAGAGAATCAATCGCATATAGCAATCACGGTAGCAATACTTCACGAAATGTACAGTTTTTAAACAAACCGATACTATATATGATAGATTCCTTATGCTCTATGAAAAGTATAGTTTCAGAAAAAAAAATTTTAACAAAACAGCTTATCTTTCTTTACCGAAAGAAAGCAAGGAAAATCTAATAGACCGTAAATTTACAAATAAGGGTTACTGAAAATAATTTCAAAAAAGTTACAATTCCCATTATAAAAACCTAGCAATCGCTCTTAAATCTGTACAAACTTAATCTTTAAAAAAATCTATTTTCACTGACGACAAGACTCAAGCCCTGAAGCAAAAATACTCGGAAATCGACATTATTTCAAACAAAATTTTCCGCCGATCAATCCATCCTAAAACGCCCAGTTTCGAGTATTGCTCAATTGCCCACCGACCGTTCCGCAAAACCAGTTCCGATAGATTTACAAGAGAAACAGTCCAGCTAGTCTCGTCGTCAGGGTACAACTTGAGGCATCGATTCGCAGCAACCTGCGAATTTTCGCTATACAGCTCAATGCTCAGGCGTGTAGGCGTTGTAGGCGAGCTCCTGGGGTGCCTCGTCGGACGATCTGCCCCAGATGCCGTGATCATCATCGTGATCGTAGTGGTGCTGGTGCTGAGCGTGCTCGTAATAAATGACCTTGGATGGCCGGTAGCTCTTCTTGAGGTCGATCCAGAATCGCGCCGCGTTGATGATCAGACTGAGGATCGCGATGACGAAGAACTTTACCTGGAAGTGCGTGGAGAGCAGCTGCAGGAGCAGGCCGATCTTCGATTTGATCAACATGCCGATCATCAGGAGTTTGCGGAGGTGCTTCTTCTTCTTTTTGCCGAACTTCTTCTTACGCGCCTCTTCTGCAATGGAAAGATTAAGTTTAGAGTGGCTGGTTTCTTGGAAAGTACATTTTTTTAACCGGAGGATTATGGTGTAATAGGTAATTATATTACAAAAATGATCTGGGTATTTCAAACGTGGTGAACGATTTTTGTGTGAATGAAGAATAATGCTGGTACAAAAAGAAATAAAATGTACTGTTTGTTCCATTTAAAAATACAAAAGAAAATTAGATACCGCTATATGACAGAATCTTAAATCCTAATTCAAGTAAAAATTATAAATGACATGAAATTATCATTGTTTACCATCTTTTACGCTACGAAAATTTTTACACAATACGTTTTAAATTACACGGCATCTACTTTTATTTTCTTTCTTCACAGGCTATCTTTACCATAACCGAGCAGTTCGCTAATCCCTACTGTCATTTACTAAAAGCATCAATTTTCCCTTCAATAACATACAATTTCATATCGATAGCTATTTCACATTCGCAAGGAATTCCCGCACGTCCACAGCCCGAAAACTACGACCACTGACATCGATAACCGTGAAAGCCACGAATCTGCCGATACGTGCCGACGCCGATTGCCATTGGCATGCTACTTGTGAAAGGTACAGCGCCAAAAGGTCAGGACGCGTCGGTGCGTGATGACTTGCGAGAAAAACAATTAGTGCGCGCGGAAGTAACCGACCTACTTGGGAGCGATGCACTTTCATTTGCATGAATCATGCGCGGTTGTAACGAAGGGATTTCGCCTACTGGTGAATTTGTTTTTATCAAGATCACTGAAATCGGTTAATCATGTAATGATAAACTTGAGGCCAGCGTGTTTATCGGCTCGCTGTTGCTGGAACAAATGGTGGGATGTACCTGGAAAATCCAGCTTGGCAAGTACGCGATGTGTAATTATTTTCTATTTTCGGTCTCGCGTTGGGTATTAGCGCAGTTCCTTGTTCGAACTCTTCGTTAGCCAGTCTTAAGCTAACATTAAATGCTAACTCGAAATCTGTAGAGCTGGTAAACAAAGGTACTTCCTTTATGTAGAGAACCTCCTTAAAAAGTGTTACATATAAAAAGTATTTTATTTTAATATCTGGCTGAAGCTTCGGACGTTCAATGGTTTTCAGTTCACCGCTCAATGTGTAAAGTTCTCGTAAACAAAATTTTATGTAGACAGGATGTGCTTAATCTCATTATTTTATAAACAGTTTTACGTTCTAGCCTTCTAAAATACGGCCTTCTATATTTTTATCACGAAAATTCTCTTTTTTATGCCTGCAGTATAATAATCCCATACACTTTCATTTCTAAAGAAGTAGAATTAGTACCAGAATAAACTACATTATCACGTTTTTTATTACTTTAGAATAATTAATGCTAACCTAAAGCCATACACCTGTTTTCCAAAATAGGCAATGTCAACAGTACCTCCCAAAACTGAACACACCATCCGCATCTTGTCCCCATAAAAAAATTTGCCTATGAACTACTTAAATAAATAAAGAAGCGATATTAAAAAGCATCCACATCCGGCGACTCTCACTACCTAATTTACATCCACTGCTTATAAATTCCGTCCCGAAATTCGGGCGTCGCCGGAAACTGGTTCGCGTATGCCTTAACTGTCTTCCGTTAGGCGTTTCTTTTCCTTGATCTCCCGAGGCTCAGGCGCACGCGCGCGATCAAAGTGAAAGTACATCCTCGTAATCCACATATCTTGCCGAGATGACAAGATGAATATTCAGTCCTCCGGCCGCGGGAACGGCCATAGTGAACCCGTTACCGAAACTCATTCATAGAATTCGCTCGCGGAATTCTTGGCTGTGTTTAGGCACGATGGGAAAAAATAGGACTTTTGATGACGAATTTAATTGCTTATTTATGGCTTGCATATGTTTCGTAGCCTCGAAAGAGGTAAGCGTTTACTATGAAAGTAGGAGATAAGCGGTCGTATGGTTTATTAACTAGTAATGAGACCGATAATAAACTGCGTAATAAATTGTAGTTGACAATGCGAAAGTATCGTTAGAATTTCAATTTGATATAAAATTTTGAAAAAGTTCGTTTGAAAATCTTTACAATGCTAAAGGAATATGGAACACCAATATTTATATTCATTATTCATAGATGTAAATCAATAATATACCACTAAAATGTAAATCTTTGGTGAAATTTGAAAATGAAAATTTTGAAAACACTTAAAATTTCAAGAATTTACGCAGCTTTTGATGACCAAAATAACACGTGCTTTCCAGCTTCAAGTACAATATTCAATATTTATTACCAATACCGCATCAAAGTATATTAAAAAGGATGAGTCGGAAATCCTTGACTCTCCTGACCCACAAAGGAAATTCCGATAAACGCGGAGATAAGTTACCGAAAAAAAAACCCGAAAGATACATCACCGTCCGCGCATAAAAATATCGAGCTCGCATGCATACATTATCCCCCCCGGAATTTACAATTTTCAATTAAAGCTCCCATAAATATCCCCGCAGCCGTATAAGGCCGGCGAAATTTTTCCCCAAACGCGAATCATTCAACGCCACGACAAGCGCGCTTTCAGCGCGCATAATTAACACTCGCCTCCCATCGTCAAAGTAGAGACACAAAACTTTCGAACGGCAGCTGAAAAATTCGTCGATCGCTGGGTTAACGCCGCAATTAACGCACTTCTCGCTCGACGCAAGCCCGGAAGTCTACTAGCATAATTGCGCCAAACAAACGGCTTTTCAACGAATCGCCCCGCGCGCTGGCAGTCCAACTTGGTGAAATTGCTTCTTCGCCGAGCAGATGCTCCTCCAGCTCTCTCGGCTCTCCTTAATAATCCTCCTTCGGCTCGAAATATGCTTTATACGGCGTCGCGCGCTGACCTTGAATTCCATTTTTCCACTTCGGAGGCGCGCGTAATTTTACTCTCACGGGCGACTGCAGCTCGCCGCGCGCGCGCCTTTTTACGAGGGTATTGTTGCCAATTGTTTGCATACTAAGTAGCCAGGCGCGCGCGCGAATAATGATAGGCTCATTGTGTTGGCGAGGCGAATTTTTCGCTGTTGTTTGATTGGGTGAAATTGAGGGTTTGATGGATTGATGAGCGCTGGGTTATTAAACGGTAGGCGATCGCTGGAAAAATTGACGCTGCTATGTGAATTAATAGCTTCTTTGTGATGCTGCTGAGGAGGATGAAAATTGCAAGGCGATTTCGACGCTGGCTTTAATAAGTCGAGCCGTCGTAATTTTGTTTATTAAGTGCATGTAAAAGTTTCTCCGGAGAACAATAGGCCTAGCGTTTACAGGGCGCTTCGTTGATGAAATGCGTCGCGGTGAATTACGACTCTAAATATCGTCTGATCGAACCCCACTTTTCACAAAGCCGATGTCAAGCTTTCTTGAGAAATCAGATTCCGGGCTGGTATGAATACTCGTGGAATGTTTCGGATTGCTATTATAATTCATCGCGTACCCTTATTCTCGTGCACAAAGGAACATTTCAGTGATCCATCAGATACTTTTTTTAACCGCCAAAGTTTCTACTGTAATTTTATACTAGCTATATAATTCGGAGTTTGAGCAATTTAAAAACAGTCGCCGTAAGGAGATTTTTTTTATCAGATCGAAGACACGGTGAGAACTTAATTGCAGAAACGCAGTAAAAGCGTTAGTATACTGGCAATGAAGTCGTAATTCATTTTAAGAGCATTTTTCCCTACACACTCGTACCTCTAATTCAACGTCTTTATTAATAGCCCACCAAGCGGCAAAACGCAAGTCATTAAACGCAGCCAATTAATTCGAAACGCGGAATACCCCGGCGCCGCATTGCGCGCATCGCGCGTCCGCTGCATCACTTAATAATTTTCGTCTAATCTTTCACAACGAAAACTGTTAACGAGTCAACATTTTCTGGACATTCCACGCTTTTCATACAAGCGCCGGACATCAAAATAATAAGAAGTAAGCATTTTTCCGCTCGAGCCGTCCTCACACACTTGGCTTCCGCTCTGACCCGTATGTATATACCGTTCACGAAAAAAATCAAGTTCTCTCCGTTTCTTTCTCAGCTTTTATTAAGAACGCGCTTGGCTCGCGGATGCCGCGCACCCTTGACCCTTTTTCTTCGGCTCTTCCGGCTATAGGCGCGCTAAAAATCCGAAGTTAGCCGCGTGCGCGCGTGCACTTTAAGGTGCCATTAAGGCCGAGCGAAAAAAAGCGCGAAGCACTCGCGAAGCTCGCTGGCGCCTGGAGTCGCGTTTAAAAGGCCGTTCGAGTCGCGAGTAAAGAGGGAAAATGCTGCCGGGCAAGCTCGTATGTCACGGAGAAATTGTCGATTTACATGGGAACTGCTCTTTTGTTGCCGGCGTTTGGCGATTTTAAAAGTAAAGCGCGTCCGAGAGCAGAGCTAATGCGCGCGCGTAAAAAGTGTTAGTGTGGGATTTATGGGGGTAATAAGAGTGAAGATAAAATAGCAGAGGAAAAAGTTTGTGGGAGTTTTAAAAATTAAATTTTTTTTATATTTTAGGCTTTCTTTTTGTGTTGTAGATATTTTATTGATTTTTTTTATGATTGGTTGCTTTGAGTGATTCTGTTACCGATTTTGACGCATGATGATAGATTTTTATTTCCGATCTCTTTGCATGTTATTTTGATGATAGTAAACGAATGCTACTGTAAATCATAATTTTTCAATAATGACTTTATGAAATTTATAGGTTTAATTACTGTAACAGAAATAAGAAAGACTATTCAATATCGTAAAAATAGAAGGATAATTAAAGTAATTTACATACGAAATTACAAAACTAGGTACATGATAACTATATGATCTCGGATGTAATCGAAGTAAGTAGGTAAAACAATCGAAGGATCGTAAAAGTTAAAAGCTCATAATAATAAGCAACTCTTACTGCTTTCACAAAATTAACACCAATTATCATGCATCACCAAGGCAATCCCATAAATTGCAAAAAAGCCAAATCGATTAACGGTAATAACCTCGCCAATTAACATAACCTCCAAAGTGACAGAAAATCACGTTATTTTTCAGGGCACACGTAGCCACGGCGGGCGGCTCGGTTAAAGAAAAAAAATATATGACTCGAGTACAAAGGCCGCGCTTACATACAAATCGCGCTCATCAATTCGGGAACGGCGCTCGCTTGCGTCGCGGTGGGATTGACCGTTAGGCATACGATTTATCGTGACGTCGTCTGGTCCCCTTAAATGCGTGCGCTCGCGCGAAGCTCGCTGACATGAAAACACAATTCGTATATATCGACGGCAGGCGGATGACGCTAGTTTCACAATAGCGCTCGCGCCAAATTCGACTCGTTGCACGAGTTTTTTCCGTTACTAATTTACCTTCGTAACAATGCCCCGCGGAGCGTAGGTATGCGCACGCGCGCGCGCCCGGCGTATATGTATACGCGGTATCGGAGTCGTTGCACTTGAAAAATTGGACTCAGCGAGCCTGACTCTTATGATTGCGTAAAATACATCATTTTTTTATGATAAATTTTCTGTATGTTCTTATTCCTCAGTCGGCTGTGCTCTTGTTCGCAGAGCAGAAAATGGATTTCTGAGTTGTTAGTGTCAATTAATTGTAATTTTTCAAGTTTTAACCATTTGTTAAAATTTAGTTGGACGTAATGGTTACTATTTTATGCAATTGATCCTTTGTAATTATAAGCCATGATTCTAGACTAAATTGTTTAACATTACAATGATAAATTTTTTTAAATTAACAACTACAGAAACAATTAGATTGAAGTTTCATTAGTTATCATTCTAATCTACTTTAAAATCACCACAGGCTTCATTCTTACAACGCAAGATACACAAATTGATAAAAAATCAAAACAATAGGCATCCCCTTAATGGATGAAGCATGAAAAAAGTCGCATTAGTCAGCAGGCCATTCATTTTGCTTAACAAACTAAGGCGACAAGCCATCCAACATGGATAAACAAGCCCCGGCAAGCTGATTATCCGAAAAAAGCGCTTATCTGATGGGACGCGAGTGCGCGCACGCGAGGCGTTCGTTTCTAAGTAAAGCAGCGAGCCTCCTAGCTCGTTCCTGCAGGCAAGAACGAAATGAAAAAAAAAGCCGCGAGACGAACCGTAAAAACAACAGTTGTTCCATTGACACGTAAGCTCGAGCTTATTAGCCGCTAATTAAGCCGGCGCAACTGCGACCAAACGCGACGAAACTAAAATACGCGCGGATGCAGCGCGTGAGAGCTTCCTATATAGCTGATTGCCTCGTTATAACCCCTAAGTCGACTGTGCCAGGCCACATCGCGCGTAATTTGATTGTCTTTCTTTTTTTTTTAATAATCAGCGTATTTCATTTGTCCCATTCGAGTGTCGCGCGCGCGTGTGTATATAGCATCCCGGCGCTTGCGAGAGTAACGACAGCACGGGATTAGCAATTACCCCAACACTTGGTTCCGATGTATTGTCGGGATAATTAGTCAGGCGCCGCAGCCGCGAGCTGTTTAAAGAGCGGGGAGACACACGCGGCCGATGTGGGTTAATGTCATTGTTTTCAAATTATTAGCCAGATTTGTATTTGCGAGGACCCCGCCGGCATGGGAATGAGCGTCTTTTTAATTTTTTTCATGAATAGCGCCCCCAGAAGTAGGATAGCGGGTGCTTTTTAACAGAACCTGTTATTATCCCATTTCGCGGTATCGAATTCACCTGTGTGTGTGTCTACCTCCTCTGTGCGAATGTCGAGAAAATAACCGGGCAATTAGGCGCCTTCACGGTATCGAAAGTTTACGTGTGCGAATGCGATGATGATGATGCTGCAGCTGTTGCGGCGGCTCTTGCCAGCCCGCATCCGTGTTTCTATACGTCGGAAAGACAGCCGATATTACTTTCCTCCAAAGATCTACCGCGCGTTTCCCTTTAAAAACAATTAGCGGACCCAAGTCGTTTTTAACCAGCGACCCAGTTAATCGCAACGCGCCATTAGCAACTCGGTAAATTAGCCAGGATCCCCGAAAAAATCGCCTCGTAAACAATAATCCCAACTTTCCGACCAGCCGCTCGTTACATGATTACTCGACTACTTACGAACTTCAGCGCCCGACTCGTCCGATCCAGCCTCGTCGTCCTCCGGCCCAAAGACAGCCTGGATGCCGTCCGCCAGCAGACTTCCGGTCTCCTCGATGACCTTGCTTATCGGCACTGGGCTGGCTCTTCCGCTTATCCGCTCTTCTATCTTGTCCATCTCCTT
>JAPYZA010006903.1:0-10619 GCA_030522685.1 Eupelmus azureus
TTCAAAAAAAAAAAGGTATACAAGAGTTTTAAGGAGAGAGGGACGCGGGGCGCTGGGAAAGGTATGAATAAAGACGCCGGTCTAGGGAGGTTAAGTGGCTGGCGCCCGGATTTTCCCAGCGCAACCCCCTCCAGAGAGGCTTGAGGGCGCTTTTAATTTTGGGCGTTTAAGTGTTTACCGACGTACCTTTTGCCGCTCGCGCTGTTGTTGCCGAGGATTTGCTAGCGTTGATTTATGCCGCGGGAGGGAAAAAGCGCGTTTAAGCCTGCTGATAGTGATTTGTTGGGCTGTGGGAGTTTTGAGGTTATGATGTTTACTTTTATTAAAGGTTGGTTTTAAGAATTTTGTATGTTGATTATTTCTTTAATTTTTTTTTTATTTTAAACTTAATCAAGAATAGTATCTGAATAGGAAGTTTCTGGAAAATTGTAAAGTTAATTAAACAATTGTTCCGTTATTTCTGAATGAAGCAATTTATAATGCTAGCCCGTATTCTGCCAATCAATAGTGTATATTTGAATCATTAATTACAACAGCCACTCATGATCGACAGTTGCATTGATATATAGATTTCAAAGCTTACATTGGAAGGAATTTTTCACTTTTTGAAATTTTATTTATCAATCGTTCTGAGAATGTAAAACATTCATTTTTGGTTTTCATTGGAAAAATAATTCTTTAAAATTTAATGAAGTGGCGCAGTTTCTGTTTAATTGCGAATAAAACGAAATATAAAATTTTTTAACGGTAAATTTAATTTTCCTTCTTTTACCAGAGTTATAAATTGTATTTTCATGATTTAATGTTATTATTCATGAGTGCATCACTTTTATAAATATGATTGGTATTGAATAGTTATTTATGCAGCGAACGTATTTGAAAGTGGCGCACTCACGAAGGAACCTTTTCAAAGTTTCCTTAAATCATTTACGCATATCTTTATTCAAGTAAATATAAAAAAAATATTATTCGGCAATCAATCTTTTGACAAAAAATTCAATTAACCTTCAATCGTTCCATTATAAATTCATCTCGTGGAAATTACCAATCTCATTATTCAGATCAATCTCCAAATAAAACTGTCAACGCTCCCATCACAAGCCCGTGCAGATTACGTTTTTACAATACTCCCCCCAGCCTCCCCTCACCCCGAGAGCTAAGCAACTCATTTCCGCTTAATAATACGTATAATCCCCAGAACAAACTCCGCTCTCCTGAAAAGTGTCACCTCCAACTTTCCACTCTCACAGGCAGCCCGGGCGAAATCTCGGCCGAAAAAATCCTCATCCAGGGAAGAAAGAGCTCTAATACAGCACGCGAGAAGCAGCAGCAGCATGCGAGACGGAGAGAGCCGGCTACCGCGAGGTTAAAGAAGGAGGAGGAGCCCCCCGGAGAAGGAGAGAAACGCTCTCGGATGTCTCAGCGCGGTAATCCGGATGAGCCGGAGGCTGCTGGCTGCAGGTTGTGTGTGCGCACCGTCGGGCTCGAAATCGACAGCCCGGAACGCTAAAGTCCGCTAAGACGTGACGGACTGCCGGCGCTCTCTGCGAGGAGGATAGAGGAGAGAGAGAGAGAAAAAAGGAAGCCTCTTTCGGATATAGGAGATAAGAAGGAGGGAGAGATGGTGTCGAAAAGGATTAAGTACGCGCGGGCGCACCTCTCGCGCAGGAGGCACATCGCGATCCTGGCTACGCCGCTATGGAGGCGCGTCCAGAGGCACGACTTCAACTGCCTGGTAAGCCACGCGGAACGGGCGGGCCCTTGGAATTTTCCCGCCTCCTTTCTCTCCCTCTGGGCTAAATCGCGAGTGCTGCACCTTTATATATCGCGATGCATCAGGTGCAGTCGGCTGGATGGGGCTGAGCTGAGTCTTGGCTTTTTTCTTTTCTTTTTTTAGAGGGTGGATGGATTTGCCTGGGACGGATTCTCGCGTGGGACTGCTGAAGCGTTAATGTAGGAATTTGATGAGATATTGTTCGCGTGCTTTTTTCTTTGGGATAAATTTTGAGAGTTTGAAAGTTTGGAATTGTGCAGAATGTAGATTTATTGGTGCATTGTTTCTGTATAGGTGTTGCGCGGAAAATGTTAAGCGTGACGTCGTGTGCAGGTTGAATATAGGACAACTGGTTCCAAAAATCATGCTCGCAAGTTGCGATATATTAGCTAAGTTTTGACAGGCGAAAATGTTAATTTGCGATTTTCTCTGAAAAATGAACTAATTATGCAACCGCGGTACACACTAGTTCATGAATTATTCACGCATGAAACGTCTAATAAAATCGGTTCACAGGGTATTAATCAATGCTTTTTAAGTGGACGTTGCTATTGCATGGCCAACCTAGATTAAACGTGTCCTATTTTATCAGTTTATTGTTGCGAAATTTTCAAAGTCAGATCCCCAGAAAGTCCCGATATTAAATTTCAAATCAGTCTGCAATTTATTACTTTTTGTGCCATACTTCTAGGCACTAAAAAAACTTGGCTGATCCGGCATTCGAAATTCTGTCAACTCCGAGAATTTTTTATAGTCGCGAAGTCGGTCGATTTTAATTATGTACAAGCCTAGAAAGAAGGTCGAACATCCCCCCTCCCGCCATGCAAAAGGAGTTACAAGCTTCTAACTTCGATTGAAAAATTTATCTCTATCTCTCCAAATCTTCTTACCGAATACCGCGACTTTTTAAAAGCTCGTAAATTTTTAGCGCCGCGCGAAAGGGTTACTTGCTTTGTCCTCGCGAAAAAATCATGATTAGTTAATTCGACCAAATGGAGGACTATTGGAATAGCAATTTTTGCTGCTAGCCAGTAAATTATACATGAGCGCTCGAACGCATAAGAGAATTCATTTTGGAATCAGCAACTTCGAGACGGTGCGAGCTTGAAAACGCTGCCGAGTTCCAGCCGAGTTCTATTTAAGCCGGTGAATATATGAAAAAATATCGCGCGACAAGTTGCGTGATGTACGTGACTTCCACTTGGCGATGCTCACGTATGAACAAATTGAAGGTCTCTGTCTCCCCCCTCCCGCCAGTCGAAGCTTTCGATTTACATTTCAAGAGGAGGGCTATATCCCGTCTGGGAAATTTGCATGATAATAAACATGTATTTTTTTTTATTTTTTGCTTTAGACGCGGCGCGATGGATTACAGCTACTGACGTAAAATAATGGATTTATTTTTTGAAATAGTGTAAAAAACTGTTGGTTTCGAAATTTTTATTTTTAAAAATTTTTGTTTACATGTGCCAGTAAATATTTGAAACTCCATAGAAATCTGCTTGCGAATCCGAAACAATTTTGAATAAAGTAAAAGCAGATCTGAAATCTTTTTTTATAGTAAATAAATACTTACTATAATTTTAAAAACCGCATCTTCCAATTCTTCCTATCATAATTTTAACTAAAAGATACGATTTGATAGCATCTAGCCGTGTGGACTGTGGAGTCGTAGCTTCAAATCGCCTTTCCGCGGGAGTCGCGCGACCTATTTTCGCCAGAGTTATGCGCTGGGTTTGTCGAGATCAGAACACAAAAAGCAGGATGTTTTAAGAATAGATGGTACAGCTGCGATAAAATATCCAAAATGTTATTTCCCAAAAATTTGCTGTCTTCTAATTATGTGACTAAACAATACGTTGGTACATTTTATCTTTAAGAGGTCCAAACTAAAAAGAAATATTTTTGATAAAAGCTATTTTTGAATATTTTCCAAAAGCCAAATCTTGAAAGTTTTCATAAATGTAGGAGTTTTATAGAAAGCTGAGTTAAAGAAATATTTTCAAAATAGTGATAAAGAAAGTCAAGTAGAAAATTCTCTATGAAAGGAAAAAAATCTATTGATCAAGTTGACATAGGTACAGCTAAGTAGGATTACTGTTCGCATTTCTTGCAAAGTGTAAATATAATTTATTCATTTATACTACCTAGGTATAGCAGATTAAATAATATAAATTATTTTTTAATTAATTTTCTTTTAAAAGTTCAGAAATGAAAGATTTATCTTACGCATATATTTTTATTAAATTTAGTTTAAAGTTTTAAATTTTGTTTAAGGTTATTTAGTATATATTAGCAATTCATTTCAGATCAAAACTTTCTAAATTAACGAATAATAAATTTTCTAATTCTACTGATTTTGAAAACTCGATGTATTCAAACTTTTTATTTATTTTATAAATATTAATAATTTCAATTTTTGTCAGACTATATATATTCAATTAGTATAATTTATTAAACTGTTAGTATAAAAATACCAGTGTTAATGAAAACGAAGTTAGTTTTCTGGTTTTTACTAAAAAAATTCCTTATTTTTACAATTTTATCTTAAAACAATATTTGATTTATTACTGCCTATTATTACATTTGTGAGTAACAAAGTATAAGTCTATATTTTTCGTTTTCTTAAGCATCAAAATCCTCTGGATTCTTTGCTTTGGGTACTACAACTGGGAGATATGAACACCAGAATGTTTACTCTGGGTATGTTTTCCCGTAACGTGAAATAAATGTCAGAGAAGGCAGAAAACAAAGAGAAATATAGGTATAGCTTTCGATAAATCTATTTTATTGTAAATATAGAAATATGATTTTATTAACTATAATATTCAAATGATGCATATAAATAACTATAAATGACTAATAAAACGAGGCTATTGACAGAGATATTTTAAAAAAATACTAAAGCACACCTGGCACAATCTTTAAAAATCGCTTATGATAATAGGCCTTAAAACTTGTCATACCTCTAGAAAAAACTTTGCTGTAGTCATATTTTAAAACAATAAGAATACGAAATCACAAAATGAGCTTCTTTCAGAAAATCGTTACATAAATATTTCAACGACAAAATCTCTATCGTACAATTTCGACTCTCTCCATAGCCATTTTAAACACTAAAATCTAAAACTAAAAGAACTTTGATTCTATTTCATTCTGCATTCATTTTTACTAAAAAACACATCTTCCTCAATAACTTCAAACGCACTACTTTTCATTTACCAAAAACCAAAAGCCCATTCAAAAGGCCAGCCAGCCAAATCAAAGACGTCGCGCCAGAACCGCTTCATCATCGTCATCATCATTTGCATGCAAATTACCAAGCAGCCAACATTTCCCCATCCTCAAATCTTGCCGCGTCTGCTTTCCACGCTCTTTCTCCATTCGATGCTTCCAGCGTACCGGAAACGAATCTCTGGCGGGAGCTGGATTTTTATATAGTTGACTGAGAGAGCGAAGCAGGTTCGCGTACGTGCCTCGTTGGCCGGCGCACGTGGCTTGATTGCGTGCATTTGCAAATCGACGAGGGAATTTACTTAGGTTTATGTTCGTCGGTGGTGGATTTTCAAAAAGAAAAAAAAAATAGCGCGCACCCTCGCTGGTTTTCGTGGCTCGAAAATGGGCGCTCGTGAAACCTGTCAGACACGCTCGCGTCGGTAATTATGAGGGAAGTTTTTCGATTGTTTGAATAATTAATTAGTTTCACCCTTGGTGGATGCTTTCGTACGCCGTTAATTAAATATCGATAATGATACATTTATTTGCAGGCGATATCGCAATTATTAAAAATTAGAATATATCCATTTTATATCGTGAAATTAAAATATCGCCCGAAACAATGCAAATATTGAACAGCACTTTTATCGTCAATTTAATTATGCATGGAATTAATTAAACGATATTAAAAAATTTAATTATTCCCTTAAAGTTAATAAAATTTGTTAAACAAGTAAAGTCTATATTAAAAGTGTATTACATGCACTATATGTAATCGATACTTAACGGGCGCGCTTTAAACATGCACTCAAAACATAAATAGCTTTATAATGAATCTGTCAAAGCCTCTACAAATTATTTAACACTCAATCTTGTTACTCGCTAATACCATTAATCTCCAACGTAATTATAAAATACACATAATTTTCAACTCTCCAAGCCCGCGCGCGGCGTAAATCAAGAAAATTTAAATCAGATACAGTCCGCGTGGATTACGAAAAGCTTTTCGCCGGACTGGAAAAGTATATATTTCGCCGTTCTCGGCCTACGACGCGAGCGATAAATCCAAGAGCAGCAACTTAAAGCAGCAGAGACAATAAATAACAATTTATTACAAATATACATACGCGCTCGCGCTGCTGGGGATAAAAAGTCAGCCCCGACTGTATGCAACGAATGTGCGGTTTGTATTTTTCATTCGTTATTCATGACTTAAAGAAAACTAATACAGCGCCGAGGCGAAAGCCCGAGATATTAATTTGAGATTATGGACGCCATGTTTCACGGGGTTCGTGGCAGGCAATCAAATGATCTCTTCTCGATTCCAGTCGTTATTTTTCGCGAACGCGCCGCTTTTTCCTCTTTTCAACTGGGCAAAAACAACGCAAGCCAATTCGCTCTCTTTCTGCCTCTCTACCACACGAGAGTGTGAAAGAGAAAGAGAAAGAGAGGGAAAAAATAAAAAAAACGAGGAGGAAGTGCGCCTTTGCATAAAAGCCAGTACTCGTATATGCGCGGCGCACTGACCTCCCGGTTTACATGCAAAATCTTTTAGATGATGAATATTAAAATTTTCTTTCGGAAGCTCCGTGCAGTCGGGTGGCTGGGTTTATTTTTTGTAATTTAAGGTGTGAGTTCTTGTTAAGTAACTTTGCCAAGGTATATTGAATTATGCGATGACCTAGTCAGCCGTTAAAGGATGATCGGTTTGAACCGTAAATTATGATGTTTTCAATTGATCAAATTAATTAGATAAAATTAATTGAAATTTCGGTAATGTGTGTATTATGTTAGCTTTCCATTTTGAGCGTTATTAAACGTTTAATTAATTAAATTTCGAAAAGAATAAAACTTTTATAATTTAATTTTTAATTTTATCAAGTGTAATAATGCACCGCTACGGTTTAATTTTTTAATAATAATTTAATTTCTATTTAAAACTACAAAATACATTAATTATTTTCTTCGCATTACTAAAACATCAAATAGATTAATCAGTAACGCTAAAGCAGCAATTATAATTGATTTTAGTTTCTAATTCAGAACATTTTAGTTAAATTTGAATTTCAAATTAAGTTTGAACAAAAACTCTAACTTGGCAAATTACTTTCTATAATCAAATAGCATAATCTAACGCTATTAAAGCTAACGTTGTAAAACTTTCTCACCCCTCCTTTCTCTCAATATGCATTAGACCATTTTTCAATTCAACCTAATCAAACTTTTACAAGATCCCTATCGATACCTACGTTTCACAATAACTTCCATTTCACACTATCCAAAGAGACCAACTCCCATCGCGCACCATACAAAAGCTCCTCCAATCAGCCAGCCAATCCCCACAATCCCCATCCAATCCCGCCGCGCTACGGAATTTCATTAGCGCAATCGAGAGCCCTCTCAATTTTGATCCAAGTTTCCGCCACCCCCACCTCCGAGCCGACAAATAAACATCTCGCCTCGTCGCGGCTCGCGGCGCGTTTGTCATCGCGCCGTCGTCAGCTACTTAGCTTTCGCGCGCCGGCAAGAGTCGACTGTTTGCCCTGGGCAATCGCGCGGCCGTTTAAACGCTTCCCCCCCGTCTGCGTGCGCCTGAGAAAACGAGAGCGAGACGGCGCGAGAGGGGCACATTTCCGCTCGGCGATAGCGCGAACGCTTCCTTATTATGGCGAGATAACGGGCCGCCGGGGCGCCGAAAAATCAAACGCGCAATCTAGGAACTCGGCTCTGATTCGCTTTTATTAATCTCGGAGTTGGAGCAACTGCGATTAAATTTTCGCCAATGGCACGTAATATGCAGATTTCGGAAATGCCGGCAAGTTTGTTCGCCGGGATGTGCGCGAGGTTAGGGGGGGGGGTGTAGAGATAGGGTTAAGAGGGAGCGTTTAGCTTTTTAACGGGACTGCTAATTCAGGGCTGTTGGTTTCGCGAGTTTCGGGGAACATTGGCTGTGAATTAGATAGGCGAACGACTCTTGATGTGGAATTTAGAAAAAGATTTTGTGATTGTGTTGCATTGGTGATGCATAATTAGTCCAATAGAAAATTAAGTAGTCCTTAATTAGGTTGTTGTGTTATTAATGCAATCGTAGTAGTTAGCTATAGGACTGAATTATGGTTTTTTAGGACCTAACAAAATTTTACAGATTAAGCCTTAACTAATTAAACTTCAACTTGAAAAAAACATAAAATGTTATATAAATATGTACTTGATATAAATCAAGTAGTTTGTTTATTGAAAAGGATAAATAAATAGGCTAATGCTTAGCACTTCGAGTATCTTATAACGTTTAAGTAGGTTGATACGTGTTTAGTCAGACAAAGCTCGTTTAACATCAAGAATACTCATCTCGCGCAGTCTTACATAATAAGCGAGTTTCGAATTACGCTTGATATTAGGTTTTCATTTAGCCAGAAATATTTAGTTAGTAAAATTATTAAAGTGAGTTCTATAATCATACACTCGAGAAAATAATTTGATAAACTTAATTTGTTTATGTACTTTAGCGGATGGTAATTAATTTGAAATTTTCATTAACCCTGCTGTAACTATACAAAAGACTATTACAAACGGCGAACTTCAACAGCAAAATTTATCGGCTAAAAAGACAGGAAGTCTGGTACATTAACCGTCTAAAAAACCGTAGTTTCAAGATTTTACTCACTCCCATTGTACTTGTATATTTTCAACGTAAATCTTTTAATCCCTTTATTTATCTGCTTACATTTCACTGGCTAAAAAAAGCGTAGAATTAAAAACCACGATAAATCAGATGTCAAAGAGGGCGGAGGGGGGGGGGGAGGGAGGGACACTCGCATAGTCCAAAATGTTGAGGGATTACCAACGTTGAACCAGCCATTAAGCATCCAACCGAGCGTTCAAAACCCAAGTCAACGCCACGCGGCGCTTTTTCCGCCAACTAACAAAGCCGCACTGCACCCTCCCGAAATCTGCAATCGCAGTCCAGATTCGGAAGCTCGGATAAGAAAGCCACGCGGCCAGTGAGATAAAAAATGCATTACACCGAATGAGTCTAGTAAAGAAAGCGAAAGATAAACACGCTCATAAATATATACGTATACACACGCATATATACACTCCATATCCCGAGAGGTGTTCGGGTTTGGTTCCGTAGACCGTCTCTATATACACACGCTCGCGCACCTAGAGGGAGAGATGCGATTATATTCCGGGGGTAAGCTTAATTCGTCCCGAGACGCCGACGACGAGGTTCTCTGGGTATGCGCGGGCCAGGAAGGGGGACGGCAAGCCTTAAGCTGTTTGAAATTCATTTCCCAGCCACGGCCGTTCTCGGTGCCGCGCGCCGCGCTCAGGGCCCGCACCACCAAGCGAATCAAGATGATGGCCAAGCCGAAGTACGTCCAGAGGAAGTACGATCCGAGGAGCTACGAGTGAGTATCTCTCAGCGTCGTCTTAGCTTATATAAGTGTTTATATGCATTTTAGATGTGCTGCCTGGCTATGTATACATGGAGCTTCTCGTGTTAAATGGTCCGGTTAGGGTGATGAATAAATTTTGTGATATTTTTTTTTCTGGTTGTGGAAGAAGTTTGGGATATTGGTCGGGGAAAAAGGTTGGGATGATAAAAAGAAGGTCAATGTTGGCCTATGTTATATTGGGTAAAATTTTTTAATTTTCGGGCTTCTAGTTTTTTTGGACATTATATTTTATTATCCGTGTATTTATTTTACTGGAGCAAAGGAATCTCGAATTGATATTGAAAATTTTAAGGATCTCTGTATCCTTAAATCCTGAAAAAAAAATTAATTCAGTAATGATAGCGTTTGTAACAAAAAAATAAGATAGAAAGAAGCTCGCAAGCTATCGAAGTAAAAAATAAATGTTCCATTTTCCCGGAGCGCCGAGCGCGTATCAATAATCCCGATCACCAAGAAAAATTCAACTCGGCACTTTCGCCTGAAACACTATGTATGTTTACAGAGCGAGCGTCGCCGAGGTGGGATTCCTCTCTTGCTTTTAAACTGGACCACTTGACGCGGAACCCTCCATACGTATATAGAGCTGCGGCCTTGCCGGCGGCGGCAGCTCGATGGAGTTTGCGAAAATTGCTTTCTCCCTTCTTATCCTCTCCCCTCTCCCTTTCTCGGCCGCTTCTGTGTTTTTCCTTTCTTTTTTCCTCCACCCCCCGCCTTGCTTTTCAACCTCCTTTCATTTTTTTTTATTTCGTCGCCGCCACTGTATTCTTTTTGCGCGCCTTTGCAGAATGTCGCTGCGAACACATCGTGAGAGCCTGAGCGCCGAGCGCGAGCCCAGCAAGCGGCTCATTGATCTGGCCTTGCCGAAAAAAAGGTTGGTCCCACACACATACACACACCTCTGTCTATACAACTTTTTATCTTCGCCTCGAGACCGCGAGTCTTACGGTGCTTTATTTTGTTCTCTCTCACGGACGACGACGCTTTCGAGCGCGCTTTTTCCTCCCTTTTGAATCTTGGCAAACTGATTCTGCCGGCTGACTGTGTATGAGTGTCTGTGTGTGTGTGTCTGCGCGCTTGTGCGCGGCTGCACCTATTTTTAGAATACGAGATTGAAGGATTTCTTGAGTTCACTGGCGAAGAGATACGCTTCTCTCTTTCTCGTCTTTTTT
>JAPYZA010006904.1:0-10943 GCA_030522685.1 Eupelmus azureus
TTTTTCAAACAGCTCAAAAACAAGTGTGTCAGCCACGTAGTACATTTAACGATTACTGTAACACATGTGCCTGCTCCGATGATGGTTTATCTTATGCCTGCACCAGGATGTTTTGTGATAAGGACATTTGGAACAAAGACGGTAGCCTGAAGTTGATGAAAGTATCTGCAAAATCAGTTGAAAGAGTATGCACGCCAAACACACAATTCACTGAACAATGCAATACCTGCATCTGCTCGAATGACGGTCTTTCTAAGATGTGTACAATGATGACATGTAATGCTGCCAATAGCAAGAATGTTCATGAAATCAAATCAGTTCAAACACAAGTGTGCCAGCCCCGCAGTACATTTAACGATTATTGCAATACATGCGCCTGCTCCGATGATGGTTTATCTTATGCCTGCACCAGGATGTTTTGTGATAAGGAGGAACAAAGACGGTAGCCTCAAGTTGATGAAAGTTGCTGCTAAATCAGTTGAAAGAGTATGCACGCCAAACACACAATTCACGGAACAATGCAATACCTGCATCTGCTCGAATGACGGTCTTTCTAAGATGTGCACCATGATGACTTGTAATGAAGATATTGACCACAAAAGCGGTAGCCGTAAAATTAACTCCCAGAAGAGTAAATCTGAGTCTGGTAAGTTATTTTTTAAATCAGATATTTTAAATTATTTTGTGTATTTATATATTTTCTAATAATTAAAAATATCATAAACAGATAAAGTATGCACTCCTGGAACGGTCTTCAGTCCAGATGGATGTAATACTTGCATCTGTAGTAAGGATGGAACACAGACGGCCTGCACTTTGAAACTCTGTTTAAGTACTTTTAAACAAGCTTTTAAACAAGTTGACGCTGACAAAAAATGGGGTCGTAAGTATCTAAATATCATTTAACAGAATTCATGAATATACTAAATAAAATCTAAACTTAAGTATAGAATGAATTTCCATTCCTATATTTGATTTATCATACTAAATATTTTATTCAATTTCTAAATTACAATTTTACTATTTAACGTTTATATTAATAAACTTTTATTAATAAACATAAAATTTCATAAATAATAACATTTAAATGGTTTTGTTACAGCCATATACAACCAAGGCGACTTCTGCACCCCCGGAAAACTTTTCTTTAGTCAATGCAACCAATGTGTCTGCACCAAAACTGGAAGAAGCGCGATCTGTACTCTTATGGAGTGTGGAATAGAAGCATGAAATTATATTTTCTAATAACGTTAGAAAGACCATCATGTAAAACTCAGAAGTATTTTCAAAGACTTCACCCACCTAAATATTTGACTGTTTAGTAATCTCCAACGTGATCAACAGAAATTTGTGCGTCTATGATTGATTGAAAATTATTTTAATATTTTTAGTGGTGTGAGTGCAGCGTGGATGGAAAAGAATGTTTCTGAAGAGAGTCTACAAATTATTGATTGTAATAATTATTTAATTTGATTATATTTAAGTTAAATTATAATAAATATTTATTTTTTTAAGAAAAATCTGTTTGAATAATTTTATTTTACCAACCTGTAACAAAAATGATGTAAAATTTTAATAAACCAAAAACAAAAGGTAGTAAGATTAGCATGTAAAAGTTTTCATCAACCATAAAAGTGTTTGTGTTAGAGGCCGTGCGTGCTAAGGCAATGCATCACGTTTAAAATCTTCGATGTAATATATTGGTTTTCATATAAAGATTAATTGAAAATATTTATGATAATTTTTAAATGTCCAAATAAGTTACATTTTTCTCATAACTTTTCATTGCGCACACCGGAAACAGACGACATTCCAGATGATTGTATTTAACAAGAAGCGCTTTAATATTTTAAAGTACTCAAGTAAGAAAACACTTAAATACAGTGGAGACGCTTATGATTTTTTATTACATATAATTTAATTACTTTTCAAATTTTGTAACTAAGGAGAAAACGTCGGTGGTGGTGCATGGATCTGTGGAGATGGACACGTTGGCGGCGGCGGCCACATCAGTTGAGGTGGTTACATCGGTGGAGGTGGTCACATCGGTGGAGGTGGACACATTGGCGGAGGTAGCCATATCGGTGGTGGTCGTCATGTCAATGGAGGTGATCACATCAGTGGTGGTGGTCATATCGATGGAGGTGGTCACATCGGTGGTAGTGGTCATATCGATGGAAGCGATCACGTCGGTGGATGCGGCTATGTTGATGGAGGTGGCCAAGTTGGTGGCATCGGTGGACATATCGGTTAATGTATATTAACCAACCTATTTTAAGATCTTTATTTTACTTTTTAACATTGTTAATCAGTGTAATCTACAAGAAAAGTTTGTAATTTATATAATTTTTTTAAATAGTAGAATGTACTGAAGAATGTAGAAAAAATATTATAAACGCTTTTTATTTTAACATGGATTAAATTAAACCCAAAATTACCGAGTACTCAAATTACCCATAGATAGCTCTTATCAACAGTTTCATTTGGGGTTAAAACAATGAATATTTGTTGCTTACATTGTAAACAGTTAAAAATGATCTATTTATGAAAATTTACTGTTTTCATACATTGACAAATTACTATAGTTAAAAGAAACGCAAGGATAAATTATTTAATATCAAGAAAATTATTAAAAATCTAGCAGACTTTCCCAAAAATAGCAAAGCATGGGCAAATAGATCAAAATCAATACTGAATCCACTGCACCAGGAACGCATGTGCATCTAACGTGTCAGTCAGGGGTAAGATAAGGATTTTGGCATTCTTTTCACTGTCGCATATGCGCACGCAGAAACGCGTACTGGCGCGTTACTGGCGCGTTAACTTTCGTTTATCGCCTCGACACTTTTTGCGGTCGTCCCTTTTTTCACGCGCCGACTCTGAATGAAGAATTGTCCTGTCGATTTCGCGCATCGGAAGCCACGTCAGGTGGTAGCCTCGAAATCAACCGCGGCAGACAAAAAATTTTGCCAAGCTACGAATATGAAGTCGGCTTTATCGAACAGGTTCCCATAAATATCTTTTGCTAAAGTTTTAATGCTTTATTGCCAGAGTTGAGTACAGAATGAAAAAGATGCGCTGTTTCACGTTGAACATTATAATTTTAAGCCCGCAATAAGAGTTATCGTTTATTATTTGATTAAACTGTACTTATAAATGATTGAAATACTTAAACAAATGACGAGCTAGAAACATTCAAATTTCAATCAACTTAGAGCTAATAACCTATTTTGGTTTGCATGTGCATAGAATTATGTGACAAATAGAAGTACATGTAAATGAAATGATGATTCAATCAACCTCTTAATTAATTAATGTAGCATCTAGGTGCAGAAGTACACGTTTGTATTTGCATAAATTTAATTCCATTTTCTACACCCACACCGAACGGATTATCTCCAAATTCTTCAAATTACGTTCACTTCATTAAATAAAGTTTTTTAAAGTACAAACACTTATTCTTTAAATGAAGTATAACCATAAGGACTTAAAAAAAGCCAAGCTTATCCAAGCATCGCGCACTTAATCCGGTAATCATACCGGAACTCTAAATACCATCGAACGACGATGCGGCGTTTCAGCGCCGGAGCGGAAATTAAAAAGCTCCACATTGTTACAACTCTCCGTAATGCGATGGAGCGGAGTCAGCCAGCCGGTATAGCGGCTCTGCGTATATTCGAGGAGGATTGCACAACCGCAGCCGTATTATGTAAATGTAAAGTGGGCAAGCGCGGTGTAAGCTCGGAAGCCGGCGCGCACACGCCAGTTTCGGCTGCCGCTAGAGCTTAATGCAAGCGCAGCCGTGAATCCCGGAACTGTTCTTCGTAAACGTATTACGTTTCGTACAGATGAGTGCATGCGTACGTACTTTTTTTCTAAATTGTGTTTAAGTAGATTTTATGGTGTCATTACTTTTCTTATGATTTTTAGAGCTGCTAAAGTGTTGAGCTTTATTCTCTTATGTAGACTGCGTGAAAGATCGAGGTGAGTGTAATCGTGGCCTAAGACCCGCCGCTATTAACTACAGGTTTCTGGGGCTGGCGCATGTCGCGGTCGTAATGAGAATATAATCGCGCAAGAGAGCCTGTCACCGCTGCCCGACTTGCACATATATGCATACTACAATTTGGTCGTTTCTATAGTTTCCGCCTTGAATAAAGTGAATACTACATGAACAGGTTGAAAAAATTATAGGTCTTTAAATTTCTGTAAAAGCATCAGATCAAATAAAAAGTCTGTTACCGGCAGATGTATATCTGTAATCTAATTTCTGCTTCATCTCATACTTTCGTTTTTACTCAAATGCCCCATCGCGAACTGAAAGTTGATAGACTACCGATCGCATCGCACAGCGACGTCGTTCTTTTTTCTTTCTTATTCCTTTTGGTAGACTATCCATTAACGATATTGAGTGACTTTTTGTATTATTTTTTTAGATGGTGAACTTAATAAGAGTCGACATTAAATAGGCGACGTCAGCTTCAGCAGGCGCGTTTTAACTTCGTGGAAAATACTACTTAAGCGGATGAGAGCTGCTTTATGGAAAATTCTTGAGTTATACTATGGTGTATGAATAGACTGATTTAGTTGACTTGCACAGAATTAAAAGCAAGTTGGTAAGATAAATATATTTATTAAATTTTTGGAATTAAATGATTTTCACGTCTCTTTTATACGAATTTTATTGCCTTTTTCATACTTATATTTATTATTTATATATTTTTTAACGCGGAGGAATTTTTTAAGGCAAGGGAATAAAAGTATCATTCGTGCTCTATCAAGAAGATGCACCGCACTGGCTACCATGAATTATATACATTCCTCTAAAGGTCGATCTCGTTTATAAATAAAAATTCTTTAAAAATTCTGAGCTAGTTCGATAAAATCTTTTTCATCTCCGGATTCAAAATTGGGTTTCGCGTACCTGAGCGGGCGCCAAATAATACATTCTAGCTCTGGGGCGCGTATTTCGTTAGGTAAAGCTCAAACGTAATTTTTTGCGCCTACTATACAGCCTCGAGAAACCAAATTTCTCGTGTAGAATGTCAAAAAATAATATATAAATGTTCATTTGTCGATAATGGAATTTGTTGCTCGGGTTAATTTTCACAATGTTTTAATGCATTTTTAACATTATATATTAAATTTAAAATTTTAAAAATAAATATTAAATTTTTACGTCAGTGCAAAGGAGAAAAAATAAGTTTAGTCTCGATCAATTAAAAAAAATAACCCACTTTTTTATATAGTTTAATTAAACCTTCGCATTTGCATTTACAAAAGATACCTAAATTGGCGAAAGAAAAATTAAAAGACAAAAATTTCCGACTAACTTTTGAACTCATCACTTTAATTTCCGCGGCAAACCCCAACAGTCGTTCTCCATTACGAAGAAAAACAGCTCGCCAGCCGAGCGCAGCCCGGCCTCCAGAAATATTTTGAGAATCAACTTCGCGAATCTATAAAGAACAACGCTATAATCCTCTCGCGGTGTCAAGTGACTCGCGGCTAAATCCACCAACTCCAGCTCTGTCCGTCGGGAAAAGGGGTGAGAGACCGGAGGAAAAAAGAGAGTAAAACAAACAGAGAAAGAGAGAGGATGACCTATCTAGCGGAGAGAAAGTTAAATCGAGGAAGCGAGCGATGAAGCCCCGGGGCCGAAGTTGAAGTGGAAAAGAGTCAGGAGGGGTCGAACGAACGGAAGAAGAATGAGGAGAAAGCGAGGGTTTGAGTGAACTTTGTCGCGCGTGCGCCCCCGACGAGAGCTGGTCTGTTAAGCGAGCGCACATCGCTGAGGCGGTTTTGTGGATGGCAGGTGCAGTATAAAAGGGCGCAGGATGAATGTATATTGTTGGGATGAAAAATTTAGGAGCTAGAATTTATTTTGTTTCGGGGCTTATAGAGTATGTTTATTTAAATTCGTTTTCATAGGTTTGAATTTTTTAGCTCACTCTAAAATTCCTATCACGTTTTAATATTATTCTTAATCTTTACCGCAAACGAGTTTAGTTGCTAAAGGCACATCGTTTTTTCCTCTTCGTTTATCTTACAACGCACCACGATTACAAAAACGCCAGATAACCCCTTTTGTTTCAGGATACTAAATAAGTGAGCGATGAGGTACTTTCGGTGTCCTACACCGTAGATCGGAGACTAGCACGCACGGACGACCTCAAGTATAGATAGAGGCCGAGTACCCACCGACCCCTGGATTTATGCGCACCCCTCAGCCGTACTCGCCATTTATATCCGCAGCTCATTGAACTCTATTAATTTCAATTATCCAGTGAGATATGAACGATCATTAAAATCCTTTGTGACCCACATAGAGTTGAGCATCCACGCGCGTACCTTATTTGATGTCAAGCGCCTTTTCCGATTGATGGTTTTTGAGAAACGCAATAAACTTTTAGTAAATTTTAGCAATTTTATTAGAAATGTGAGACAAACAAAAGACTGTTTGTCCGGATTTTAAAAAATGTGGTCTAGATTAAAAAACTTTCGTAAATCGATAAATGATTTCATAAGATCAAATTAAGTACTTTCTTGTAGGTACGTGGATGATTAATTACTTTCTTAAAATTGGTACGCTATAAAATGCTCCATTGAAAGTTCTACTTTAACTTTAAGCGTATGATTCACTTTACAACTATAAAAGTTGAAAAATTCCATAAGCATCATATCCCGTGGTACAATACCTTAATTTTAAAAATTAATTTCATAAAAGTAAAAGTTCAACGAAGCATAAACCCAAATAATCCTTATCAAAACAGCATAAAGACGAGCGCAAAACGAGCCGATAAAGTAATTAACTCCTTGCAATTCTAATTTAATAGCTGTAACAAAGCAAATTTCCAAGCGGAAACGGCTTTCTTCGTCACCAGAGAGAGCAAGTCCTAAAACAAACGTTCCTGCTAATGACGACGATTCGTCGAGGTGTATGCACACTCTGCTATACGAAATTATCCAGGTCAACGCGCGCAGGTACTTTTTTCGCGCTCTCGAACATTATACCGCGGCGTGTATTGATATTTAATTCCTACGTCTGCCGTAGTAATTAGATCATTGATTGCTCTTGCCGTTGTTTTCTCTTTCTCTGAATTTCCCTCTATCTGGAGGCTCGAGCGAACGACTGGACTGGTGAGCTTCGCTCGCGTGAAATATCTCCAGATTCAATTTAATGAGTTGCCGTTTGATCATTCCGCTCGATGAGGCGCGAAACTTGCCTGTCCTGCAGATTAAATGGCCAGCGATTCGGCTGGCTGCGTCTGCATACATGTCGATAAAACAGCCTCGATTAACGATAAAAATACCGTTTATTTTGTATTTCATTGCATCTTCGTCTTCGCGTTGTCGTGAAATGCTAATTTAATTTTGCTCTCTTCGGTGATTAATATAATTGAGTGCAACTCATTTTTCCTAGAGGGTTGCTATATACAAAATAGTTAATGTTCAAGGTAGTCTGTAACCTAGAATAGACAAAGAACTAATTTTTAATGCCATTGAGTTTTACTAAAATTATTTTTAACTAAATTACTGTATCAAGTAGTTTAGTTGTATGTAAAAGATTTAAGGAAATTGTAATATAAAAGCTTATATTTTCCAAACTAAACTATTGTCCTACAAGAAGCTGAACCGATAAACGTCACAATTACATTTTTATAAATATAATTATCCCGAACCGAACAAGAGTGTAGCAAGCTCAAAAGGCAATTCTTCGCAAACACATAAAAGAGATTAATATACGAAGAGCAATCGAGTTTGAGAATTTATCAGAAATTAGTGTTCGATCCTGGGTGCAATGGCAAAGGCAATCCTTGGGAGCTGCCCGCAGAAAGGAGAAAATTGGCACACACGACCTTTCATCCCCCCCGTTCCATCCTCTTCCTCTCTCTTTTGCTCTCTCCATCGGCCTACATCACGCACACAATGAGATCTGACGTCCACACTGCCGGGATTTATCGGGCTCAAATTAGAAATCGAAATGAAGGATTTCGACGATTGAGATATATCGGCTAGTCGTGGTGTGCATCGTTTCCTGGTCCGGCCTACTTGACAGTGCCGAGGGAATAATTTACAGGTCGAGTCGAAAGCTTAAGCAAACAGAGAGCGTTGGCACAATCATTGATGTTTTTCGAATTCGTGAAATGATATTTGTAGCTTTTAGTCTACAGTGAAACGAGATTTTACTTTTTATTTGTTTACGAATTTTAAATGAAGTGATATTTGTATTTATATCACTTAAAGCTATGATATTTTTCTCATTTATATTTATTTACTTTTTAATTTAATTTTATGTTCTACATACATGCAGTGTTGTGATAAAAGAAAAATTATAAAACTACAAAAACATAATCTGGTTAGAATGAATTAGCAAAACTGGGTCTCATTCTTACGTTTCAGAAATCAGCGTGAACCGTAGAAGACACCTTCTTACTGTGTAAGTTACATCTTATATGTTTTTTAGATCTAACGCAGTGAGTGGTAAGTTTTGCGGGCTTTTGTAATTTCTTGGCTTTCGTAAGGTATGATATGCTTCTTATTAGCTCAGAATGAAAAGGAAAAGCCAGTAATTGATACTGTCTATCGAGTAATTATTGAAATATTAATCTTAATGTTACTGTCGCCATAAATTGTAACAAAAATTTAATATATTTTATTTGCACATACTATTTTCTAATTATGACAATATTAAAGTCTACTAACTAGATACATAATTGAAAAATCCATACTCTTAAAATATTGAAGATATTGGAAAAAAATTAGGTAACTTCAGACTTGTTAGCTAGGGTAATTACATTGTTTTCTGTTACTTGTTAGAAAGTACTATTCAATTTATTACATTTTATAGGATGACAAATTTTGGTGAAACCTCAAGACGTGTTTTTTGGCACATAGAAACAAGGATTAACAGATGTAATCAACACTATTGGATTTTTTTTCTTGAGAATCGTACAATTTGACGATAATAACGCCTCCTTGGATGGTAATTCATCAATTACCTGCGCCAGAAATTTTCTTAAAAAGTAAAAGAAATTTTTTCTATCTCTTGTGTTTTTTATGTCATCTCATCTAAAAATGGTCAATTTACGTTAGTTTGTTAAAGTACCAAATACCCGTAAATCATCAATGTATTACAATAGTGGATTATGCACCTAGGGATGAAAAGTAAAGAATGTCTCAACTCGCATGCAAATTTTCATCCGAGCCTCCGTAAACATCCACAAGCATGCCATTCAAATCATTCTTTATTTACTCCCGAGATGCTTATATGACTTTTTTCCTCGAGGCGCGTAAAGTAGGCATTTTTCTGTCAATAGAGTAAAAGTATAGTATAGTAAAGTACCCACTTTACACGCAGTGCGTAAAAAAATATATTAATTCACAATAATCGAAATAAAAGTAAACACCTTCAGACAAAGCCATCACTCATCTCTCAACGAAAAAATCATTCTAAATCTTTCTCAATCACTAAAAG
Source organism: Eupelmus azureus (assembly GCA_030522685.1). Classification (NCBI taxonomy): domain Eukaryota; kingdom Metazoa; phylum Arthropoda; class Insecta; order Hymenoptera; family Eupelmidae; genus Eupelmus; species Eupelmus azureus. Next base: position 9,479 of record JAPYZA010006904.1, read on the forward strand.
GTGAAAACTAGCACAAACTGATACCTATCGATCGCCAGAGTCTGTCGGTTCGATTGTCAATACTTTGGTGCACATTTAAAAGCATTGTTCTGCTCCAGTTTGCCTCGGGCGAATCTGGTGGCGTCCGTACTGATGAGAGGAGGTCAGTGATGTATGCTACGCGTTTCCATCACACACGACTGATATAATTCATCCGACGCGTGGTTTTCCGTGTGTGCTTGCGGCCGGCGACGGGCAAGTTTGTTTCCGCGAGTTAAACACGTGCATCAACGTTATTATACCTCACGGCTGACGAGTAGGACCGGATTATCGGGCTTCGTATTTTTAGAAACAATTTGGTTTTAGACTGGCCGAAGAAAAGATTTTTTTAGACCGTTTATAGTTTCGTGGTAGTTAATAAAAGTGAAATACAAATCTGTAAAAAATCAAATTTGTATTGATTCAAATGTGTATAATTATATAAATCTATAAGTTTAGTAGGAAAAATAACTAAAAAACTATTCCAATTTAATCATAAATTGAAGTTTCTTCTTGGTTTTGAAAAACGTAAAAAATGTTTATTTAAACTAAATACGCTATTCGCATACTTTTTAGTATGTTAAGCGTGTGATTCGCGTACTCATTTGAAACACCTAAACATCTTGTCATCAAAAAATTTTAACTAGCATGATCTTTAAACTTATCACACAAGTACAAGTTATTATTACATATCTAGTTACATATCTAGTTTTACATAATAATCAATATCACAAAATAAAAATAGTTTGAAGCGCTAAGAATTTTGTAAATTAAAAAACAAAGATTATTAATTTTATTTTGTATTTTAAATTAATAAAATGAAATTTAATGTGACAAAATTTTACATTAGAGTAATTTTAAATTAAAATACAAAAATTTGAAGAATGATCTGCATATTGAATATCAATAAATTGAATATAAATATTTAATTAATTTTGTCATGCTTATATCATTCTTTTCATTTAATTGTCATCGAATATCGTAGCATTATCAGTAAAAACCTTACTAAATTACTAAATTTACCTAAAATACAGTTTGTAAAACAAGATAGAGATCGTATTAAAACTTTGATATTAAAGCATTCGGATAAAATAACTTTTAATGAATTATCAGTTGTCATATAAGTGTGAGTACCCACACTGCCACACACTTTCCTCAGCGGCCACCAACCGGGACTCGCCAATGGTCAAGCGTTACCGAATTGGCTCACCTGTTTCATAGCCAAATCAACAGTCCACAAAAGACTCGGATGGCCGAAAGGTGTAATAATCACTGCATACAATTCAATTTTTCTTTTCTTACACATTAGAAAAGAGTGGAATCGCCCACATAATTATCCACGTAACATAGTAAATATTTTTAATTTAATAATGTTTGCTTTTAAATAATTATATTGTATATCAAATATTTATTTTAATTTGAGATTATTTTAATGACTTACAGTATA